>JAQIWH010005405.1:0-14725 GCA_034695005.1 Cryptops parisi | reverse complement strand
AAAGTCTGAGGGCCAAATGACATAGCTGTAAAAGCCAGTCGGTGCCCTCGTTAAACCCCAAGTACCTACCTACCCTAACACTAATCCAATCCACACCTCATTCATCAAAATCCTATCAAGGCATTTAGCCTGAAGGTGGAATACAATTTGGCATTATGGTAAATACCGTCCGCCATATATATTGGCTTTTCATTGACGACGTATACTATGAAGACCCTTTTGTTCACAATTTTCGTGAGGACCCCTTAATCTCAAAAATTACAGCCTCACAAAAAATATTCAAAGGATTTCGCTACATCCAAAGTCCGAGGCAATCAGAAATAGCGCAATTTTTAGCTCACAAAATCAACCAAGCCAACATTTTCGCGAAAATTAGGGTTTGCAAAAGGCCTTTACGGTAGCCATTGTCACTCGTCAGACCAAGACAAATCCATAGACACCTCATTTATCAAAATGTATCGAGCCGAGAACATATATTTATTCCCACCTGTAGGTGGGAATAAAAAAACATGAACACAGATAAATACATACATATGGGAACCGGACATAAGGCCGACGGATATGCTACCCAGTGAACAAAAACAAGATCAGACGAGAAATTAATGACAACGCATCAAATTTTCAATTCCATACAAAATGCTCCCCTTCACTACACTTCTCAAAATGCTTATTCAAACAGATTGATTGATTGATTGATTTACCACTATGGTCGACTCCTAACACTTTAGTCATGCTGCTTTGTTAACTCGCATGACTTACGACTTTGTTAACTCGTATTATTTTTGTACTTTGATGTAGCAGCAATAATTGTTTTTCTTGATAACGATATACCTGTCGGCACTTTGGTGTGTCCGTCTTTTGTCTGTCGGCCTTACGTTCGTGTAGGTCTTTTGACTGTCAGCCTTTTGTCCATGTCGGCCTTGTGGCAGTCGGCCTTTTGTCGTAGTTCCCATACATATATATAACTACTTGTATAAAAATAATAAACTTCGGCTGAAACACTGCACGAAACTTTTATAAGAAGCTATTTGGGTGTCACCCCTATGATGGTAACACCCGCACCCTCCTAGGAACGCCATTGATTGTTATCAGTAGTGTAAAACGTTTGTTTTTGAAATGTGAGCAGTTTTATCTACATTTTTTGCTGTACATCCTCTGTCTTAAGTTAAAACCGGATTTCACTAGTTAACGCTAAATCTAAAACCTGACATACGAACTAATAATAGTAGTTTATTTTATTTTATTTTAAAAGTTATGGTCCCATGGGGACCAAGGAAAATTTGTATACAATCCACAAAAAGGACTAGTTACATCAAAAGGTCTTAAGGTCAAAGGTCTACTTCTTTCCTGGTCATGTGTGATTATGAATTTAGTTATTATTTTGTAATTTGATTTTGTACACTTTAGTTCTATTATGATTGTGGAAGAGGAAGAGAGAAAAAACAAACAGATATTATTCGAAAAATTGTATAAACAAACAGTTGGTGATGAAATACAAAACTCACGGCAAATGAGCCTTTATAGTTGAATACAGTATGTAATTAAAATAGAAAACCTGTCGAAGATGTAACAGTTGCAAGATTAAGGTAAATTAGATGTGCAATGAAAATCTTTGATGGAATAAAAGATAACAACAAATTAGTATAAAGGCTATACATTCAAGTAAAATATGGGATCCAACAAAAGCAGCTGTAATTGGTGCTTCTAATTAGAGCTTAGTCAACGAACGAGTAATACCAATATGAATAAACCTTAAGAATTAAACAGAAAAATAGAATGGAACATATAAGGTTAGCATACTAAAATCAAATCCAAAAGACAGTTTTCAGTTTCACTGATGATAAGACAAAAAATTAAAAATAAATACAAAGAATAAATCAAGACAATTGAACACTGAAATTAAAATTTGTATACTGTAGGTGTGATCGGAGAAAAGGCCGTATTAATTTGATAAATTAATATACTTAAATAAAAAGTTGCTTGTATGATCCTGGATTAGAGGTGTGGATTAGTTAGCATCTTGTTGGATCTTCCTGAATTAGTTAGTGGAAGAAACTCACCCAACTAACAGAACTAAACTCACTAAACTAGATATGGTTGTTGTAACGTAATTTGTGGTTAAATCTAAAAATTGTGTTTTAACCAAAATGCATCCTAATTGGTTATGGTCAACTTAAACTATTAGGGAAATCATTTTCTAACTAGGTACTGTTCCATTTCTATGTGGATGTTTGAAGTTTATCTGTATTTATTTGAAATGCGTTACGTTGAGACAGTATTTGATTGTAGTTGAATTAATATAGCATAAAAAATGGTTGTTTTGTTTATACAACACTTGTCAGAAACTTTTTAGAGCGAATAATATATATTGTGTCTTACATTGTGGAATTGGACATGGAAGTTTTAAGTAAAATCATTATGATATGGCAAAACCTCTTTTCAAGGACTCAAATTTAAGCATCATCGTTTGAAATTCTCGTTCAAGTAAATAGGTTCACCTAATATTAAAGAAGTAACGCTTTTGAAACTAACTTACAGTCACTGTAACTAGTTACTTTTTGTCCAAAGTGACTTAACTAACTAACTATAACTAGTTATTTTTTAAAAAGTAACTTGTCAATGTCTGATCACATGGTCCCATGGAACGCAGGAGCACGGTTGTAATGGTGCATCAACAACGTTTTGGCCTGTTTTTGAATGCGTTCACCTCGCGGCGAAGTGGTTGTCCTTCACGGCACGGTGATCGACGCCGGGCAGCACACTTGCTGTGCTGCTGCAGTGATTGTGCAACCAGCGTTAGTCTACTAATGTGGAACGTGGGCCGTCCCAGAAATATCAAGGCTGGTACTATGGTTTGACAACAATGTGCCAAACCAGCCACGTACAAATGGTTATGCCATTTATACCTGACCATTAGAGTCTACTTCATACCTATACCGATTATTTCAGGTGGAAAAAGTCTCAACTGCTAAACAATGTCAAATTAACCCCTTTTTTAAAACCGGAGGGGTACTCTGCCCAAGCAATGGAAATACAATTAATAGATTCCTACTATTGTGATGCTTGGAGTATGTTGGATCCAATGACAATGAAAATAAACCACCGGGACAGGACAGACATCCACTCTTTCAGCATCAATAAAACGCATCAACATTCATACAAATCGTATTACTCAATAGTCGCTATATATAATACATTTTGCTTGCTATGTTATTCATGTAACAAACTACCAATAATGTATGTTTTTCCTTTATTTCATATTTAATATGACTTTTTAAATTACTACCCGGGAAGCCGTAATATTCAGTAATACGACCAAACAACCCCAATTAGTCATTCAAATTAGTGGAGTTGTGCTGTAATTTATATAAATTAAACCATTGGATGCCAAATTAAAAAGCTCAAGTTGTACTACTAGCCAAACCCTGTGATTTTGCCAATCTCAGTGGCAATTTACATTCGAAATTATGGCAGCAACAAAATTCCCTCACCTTTGGCTATTCAACATTAAATAATACTAACATCCAGTTCCTGTAAAAACTGGTGAAACATTAAAAATGCAATCTAAACTTTTTGTTGGGCATCACATGAGCCTGGAGTACAGTTGGTTCTAATTAATTATTATAAAAATTGCAAACTTAAAACCAAAATAAAAAAAAAGAAAAAAGGAATTGTTTTAAGTTCAAGAGAGAACAAAACAAACTGTCCGAAAATACTCCAAGTCACTAGCAGGCTAACTAATGGTGATACTAATAGAAGCCCCCCCAACATTATCCACCAGATTGAAAAAAACAAAAGCGTAAATCAATAGACATGATTGTTTGCACCATCACAGGTCCTCCTCATTGCCCATAAACTAAATAGGATTTTACAGCTCAACAAGTCTTTTAACGTGTGGTGAAAATCTATGCTTTTATGCTTCACCACATCTCTTTAGACCTCGCTACAGTATTGACCATAACCAATACATCAACGGATTGTAAATGATGTCACATTTGAGTGCAGAATAAGTAATGCTTGAGTAAGCTCTTTGTACACACAAGGACGATTCATGGACAACATACGTACATCATCGCTGCTGGTGATAGCTACCATACCGACAATCCAGTGACAGATGGTGAGAATGAGGAAACAATTACAACTATGCAATCCAACGGGAATACAATAGCACCGGCTGCACCAACGCTGACGTGGATTGAAACAGGATAATAGGAATCCACATTTGGAATTTTAGAATAACATGAAATTATTAACAAAAAGCCCATGCACACAGTGACACAGATATTCCCAAGGGTCAATTTTCAACTACTAAAGGACAGACAGCAGCCAAAATATCATTTCATTTAAGTTGCCATTTGCCATGAATAGAACACAATAATCAAAAAGAAGTGTGACAGTTTGACAATTGACAAGTAGAGGTGACCCTCGTATAAAGCAGTAGTTTTACAACAGGGCTTTGACATCATGCGGTTTAAAAATTGTAGCAATTGTACAAATCACATTATGCGAGACTCAGTATAACGCATACAGTAACGTGATTTGTATAACAATTTTTTGAAACCTAACTGCCGACAAGGGTCACCCATTGTACCAAAATCAGTTTCATGCATGATCATAAGCGCCAATCAATTTTTATGTTCCCTTTCAATCCAATTTGTTTTAGAACGGTATTGTGTAAAGAGTATATCTTACTTCTTTTGCTATGATATCAAGAGCTTGATCTTCTGCTGCTGAATGAAGCTTTGTCGTCATCCGTCGGCGTCCACCAACACCTGGGGTCCCCATGGTAGCAAGTTGCGTCACCAAGATTAACTGGTAGAAAATCCAACAAAAAAATCAACATTACTTACTATAAGATGTCAATATCCTAAAACACTATGCCTATTCGTGTTATCCCTCTTAATAATAATGATTGAAGGCTTGCCCGGAATAACGTTGTATGTTACAACTATTCAATATTGAAATTATTATGGAAAACTGCGCCTCATAGATAGTGCTGTCAATAGACAAACTCATACCTACCTAAAACATACTACCTAGATTACTTGGAAATTGGGCACCTGATGGGTGACAATCTTTTGCCATTTACTCAAAGCTATGAATTGTTATGTACATGCAACGTTATTCCGCCGGGCAAGCCTTCGATTAAGAGTGTTATCCTCAATCCTAATGTTTGTATACAATTAATTTTCATTTGGAACTCCTCAACACAGCAAAAAGTTGCTTGTTGCGGTCCATTGCCAATGAATCCATCAATTCAACGTAAGCGACTTGAAAACTTCACTTTGATTTTTGGTGTCGGATGATGTCCCCTGACACCTTTATAATTCATGGAAACCAATAACCATAAAGAAGTCGATTTTTTTTAACTCAACGGGTCACGATAAGGTTCCTAAGGTTCCAGTTATGATGATGAATGAAATTTGCCGAACCCCAATTGAATGTCTATGAATCATGTGTTTTTTCACAACACAAAAACTCGATGCCCATCCAGTCACTGAGG
Organism: Cryptops parisi; assembly: GCA_034695005.1. Taxonomy (NCBI): domain Eukaryota; kingdom Metazoa; phylum Arthropoda; class Chilopoda; order Scolopendromorpha; family Cryptopidae; genus Cryptops; species Cryptops parisi. Next base: position 9,222 of record JAQIWH010005405.1, on the reverse strand, counting down.
CATTGACAACTAGGCAGTTGGGTGAAAAATAGGACCCCATTCTAGTTTCGGTTCAGTTTTTTTATTTCTGGTGTGGGACATCATGTCGGCACAAACTCACACATGATGTAAACCACAACTGATGATGGCCAATTTTACCACACTCGTCAACAATTATTACCTACAAATCATTGTTTTCTAGCTTCCGCCATCCACACCACACGTGCCAAAACAGCTACTGTACTGTAATCGCTCACTGACCCGTTAATTCGGTTATTGACAGGTTCGGTTCAAGCCTGCCTTATCTGTGCATTCGAAATATATCTTGTAAAGCGCCAGCCAAGAGCTGGTTGTCAATGTAGTTTAGACTTGTCTCAATCGACTACAGTACTGTACTTAGCCTATGCACCGCCAGCTCCTAGTTGAGAAACGATCATAGCTTATAGTCAGTCATCTAGGCTAGGGTTCATTCATTAACTATGGAAACTTTGTCCCACCGGTCCCACCTAAGTGACACGACACACACGCCCTTTGGGTGCCACCACTCGCCTCAACCTTTTCCCTTATAAATTCGACACAACAATATTTGACGGGTTGAGAGCGGCTTGTCGGGGTCATTCGCCGTTTGGCAACAGGGGTGGGTGCGTGCGTGCGTGCCAATCCCCCAGCTGCACGTGCCGGCGCCTAGCATTCTCAGCAACCACGAGCAGTGATTCTTTCGCGATGAAAATAACTTTCGCTTACGAAGCAACAAGCGATGTGAAGAGGAAGACGACGAAGACGACGTTGGTTGCGAGAGAGAGCCGAGGCTCATCGGCGGCGACACTTCTTCACCCGCCCGCCCAACACCTTCTTCCGATTTGTTCCCACTTGGCGACGGGTTCAATGGGACTACGAGTGGCTGCTCTTCTCAACGACGCGTCAAGTGTGACTACACAGAATGGTGAAGTGACGAGTTGAATGGTCCTACTTGAATGGCCGAGTAACTCGTTCGCCCAAACACTGCCGACCACCATTGCTCGACCGACGTCGTCGGCCGGAAACGAATCGACGACCGACCGACCCGCCTCGTTCGTTAAGGAAGGACAAACTAATCGCAAAATGGAGGGAGGGGAGGGAGGGCTAAAACAAAAAATAGTTTTGACTGGTTTTTTAGTGCTTAAAGAATTGGTAAATTTATTCGACAAGGAACGAAAATCGTGGATTTATAAATCGTTTTTTGCTTTCGCACTCCTGCTCCTGCCTGCCTGCGTGACGCGTCTCTGCCGGATGCTGTTTGTTGCTGTTATTGGCCGCTTTATAAGACGCGCCACTGGAATGCGCACAAGACACGCCGCGAATTTCAAAACCGAAATGGAGCCACGGACTTACAGATATCTGTAAGTCCGTGATGGAGCTATTCCACAAAGGATGACCCACGGCTGTTTTCGCTAAAAACCGGCGGTGGCGTGGAGCATGAAAACGAAAGTTACTTTAAATGATTTTAGTATTTAGCGAAAACAGCCGTGGGTCATCGTTTGTGGAGGTTGGTATACAAACATACCAATTTATTGACATTTTCGGTTGCCTATTGTAGAATTTAAAAAATGAACTTAAAACTTTGTTTTGAAATGTTTTATTAAAAAAAAAATTCTCAATTTTTACCGCAACAATTTGATATGTTGTATTATTGTCACCCCGTAATAGATATTGTCTACGACATACGCGAGGAAATTAGATTAATAAATTTAAAAAACCTGGGCGTTCAACTTGTGACTAGATGTTGCCAATTTCTTTAATACAATCAAGTTCACATTTTATATTCAATATACAAACTTCAACTTATTAGACTTGAGACATTGAAATAAACTATTTCCAACAACATCTATCCAGCTATTGAATTTATGATGACACACAACCTTATTCAATATAACGTTTCACAAGCTATTCTTTTTTGGAAAAGCAACAAACAACTCCTACAAATGTTACTAAAGTGGAAGACAAATGACAACCCTTGTACATTCATCGAGATCAACAACCTAGAGATACCATTTGTACTGTTAATAAAAAGCAGAAAACACTTATTATTATTATTATTATTATTATTATTATTATTATTATTATTATTATCATTAAATCTATTCATTACAAAATAGGATTAAAACTTATCGTCAAAGTCTAAATATTGCTAAAATCGATTCTAGAGTTCAGAAAAAATGTCAATTGTTTGCTACAACAAGAGTATCAAAAAGCCAAAAACGAACACTTGAACGACTCAATGACCAAAACAAAAAAAAGCTTTAGGTACATTTGCAATATTGTAAATTTAAATTTAAAACTTTAAAATTAAAAAATGTAACAAAATCCTGTTACATTTCACCAGTTGGAAAAAAGATTAGTCCGTGTCTAGACTAGAATAGAATAGCTCGTTGTAACTTAATTTTCCGTCTCCACCGAAACCACCTACACTACACTACAGCCGAAACCTTTCCACACCAATATCCATTAATTTTTCTATTTTCATGGTGTGTCATGCCACGCAGAGTCCAGAATCATAACATTACTATTTTTGCATAATATGATTTTGCCATCATGTTGTTTTACTTTTGTTGTTATCATATGTAAATAAAGCCTTTTCATAGTTTGTATTTCACCATACTGTCTCTCTGGGATGTAAAATAAAAATAAATAAATAAATAAATAAACGAATACTTTTAACACACCAGATAGATACTATATATATAGTGCGTGCGAGACATTAACGTTTGAGCAACCGTAAATTGGTATGTTTTGAAACTCCCTCACGTTCTATATTATAATAGAAAGATAAGATACTTTTTACTAGGTGCATAAAGACTCGTCTATCAACATTTGTACAAACACGTTTCATAGGGGGTGGGTCTGAACGCGTTTGTTGTAGGCTACTTATTTATTATCTCTATGGAATGTGAAATTGTTAAAAAAATTGTAATGCAATTGACATGATCTTGTATCCTTTCTATATTGGTCAGAGCAGAGCAGCAGCAGAAATAAAAATCCAATCAAAAATAAAAATTCGGAATCATGAATTTTAAAACATTGTCAGGCCTTTGCTGTTGAAATAACAATAAAGGTCAACCCTATTATTCAGCCAGCAGTGACTTAAATCAGATTGGATGACTTCATGTTGACTATAAAACTGAAGCGCATCCATTAACTCATGAAAATCAATAACAACATCATTGGCAAAATTTTGTTTCCAATTCACACTTGCAAGAACGAAATAAAAAGTTTCAATGATCTCATGACACAACACAACACAATAATTTCTTATATCAATTCGTATAAAACGAGCAACTAGTTATGCAATCGATCCAAAAAAAAGCTGAAGCTCTATGCTGATGATGCAAAGATTTTCAGGAGCATTGAGGGCCTTGCAGATACTCTACTCACCCTCTGCAGAACGACGACATGCACAATTTCTGCTGTCAACATTGGTAAATGTGCCCGCTCTTCTGCGTATCTGCAACAAAACTGTTCCTGTTTTAAACGACTATTTCGTTTGTGGACAGAAGCTTTCTGCCCTTTCTAAAGTTCGTGATCTTGATACTTCCCTGTCCTTTAATGCCCATATCAGGGTTCTCCGTGCTTTGGCTACCATCATGCACAATGGAAATCCTCATACTTTCTTCCACTTATACACAAGTCCGCTTCCATTGTCTGGAGTGGTTGCACCACTGATCAATCAGAAGAGTTGCCCCCGCTCAAGCGGGTACAGAAGAAATTCTACCGGTTCATGAAATGGAAGTTTTCCCATCACCAACGTCGACCCTCTGTAATGAAGCCGACCTGCGTTTTCTGTACAAACTTCTTCATGGAAAAATGGACTCGCCAGAACTTGCCCTCCAAGTACCCAAATCTCTTGTCAGTTCTGCTCTTCTTTCAAGTTTCATCCTCCCCTCTATACTCAATTTCATAGCCGTCGTTCCCCACTGTTTCGTGTCCAGGAACTTTTCAATTTTAACCCTGCCTCCATTGGTGATCTATTCCCCTAATTGTTTACTTATCCTATTCATCCTTCTAAAACTATTTTGAATCTTTGATTTTATGTTATATTGAATCATTCCGTTTTCAATGTTTCACCACTACTATAGCAATTTGTTATTAGCACTTGTCGTACAGTTGTACATTTATACTTGGCATACTTTTTTTATGCATTTATACTGTTCATCTACAACTGTTCTCGTTGATATGCTGTTAATTTTTTAATGTTTTATTTGCACTCCATTGTATCCGTAATTGGGCTGTGTGATATCAATAAATATGAAATAGTTTGCGTATCATTTTTAATGAAATTTTACACCATCAATGAATAAATTACAAACAACCTCCTGAGAATAAGTTCGATTCTAATCTTGGTTAAGATAGTTGCGTTCCGTTTAAAAAATTTCATGAAACGTTTTATAATTAAAAAGTTGAAAATAATTCACAAAAAAAGTAGTCGAGATAAATTGTATCACCACTAGGTGGCGAATACGTCGTTTAATTGAGCCGCTTTATGGTATGACGTCAATTGACGTTTTATTTAAAATTTAATTTGCGAATGACTACGCAGAAAAACGGTGTATTGAAACTATACCAATCGTTAATAAATTATTTTTAGATTAATGTATTTGCGTTCTGTTTAAAACGTTTCATAGAACGCGCAAAAATAGTTACGCAAAATTTGCTTTCAAAACCCTTAACACGCGAACCTTAAAAACTAATTTAACAACCCGTTATACAATGACTAGATATAAATTTACAATAATTTACAATATAAAAATCCTAACCTAGCCTTCCTCGTTTTTTAATTGAATTTAACAGTAAAATTAAATTTATAAAAAAATTAAAATTATGTATAAATTTATTCTTAACATACAAGAAACATTTTAAACATTATTAGTATCATCTGAACAGCCCGGTCGCAACCCCCTACGCAATAATTCGCGAAATAACATTCAACCAACACGCAATTCAAATATACAACACAATCACTGGCCGTCCACATATTCATCACACACACACATACAATATACACTCATCAATACAACGCAGCAAACTTAACACAATCCAAACCTGAAGTTAAAACTGTACGCGCCATTGTGTACCTGACCTATCAGCGCAAGCTAGTGTTTGTTCAGAAATCAATCCCACACTGACACCTACCTAACCAAGGATCACATCCCGAGCCGTTCAGAATCATTGTCGGCGAAATTCAGTTAACCCGAAAAAATTTAAATATACTTTGAAACCCAAGATAAACGTTAAAAATTAATGAGAAAAAAATAATCTAAATATTAAATTTAATCGTTAAAATTTAGGGAAAAGCTAAGTTTTGATAAAATATAAGTATAAACGAGGAAGACTATTACAATTCATCTAACTTAAGACCTATCTTAAAACTATCCACGGAAATCATTCTTACTTAAGCTACACGTAGGTGTTTCGTCATGGTGGTTGTAACCTAATAGGAACAAACAAACAAACAAACAAACGATTAATTATTCAACTGCAATACCTCACCTTACGTCGTTAATTATCTTTTTACAAAAAACTTAAATAAAATTAAGTTTGTTAATTTTCATTTGTTACCCTTTTTGTGTCTAGTTCTTTGGACTGCAAATAAACAATCAATCAAGTTTCAAGACTCCCGACTGAAGTCTAATAACGACGCAATTCGAATAAAATAAAACTACTATAAATAACCCTATAACTATAACGTCCTTAATACAATTACTACATAATAATACATTTATTTTATATTTTAATAAATTTATGCCGACTAAAAAACTGACAAGATTATACGCTTTATATTAATTTCACTTGAGTGAGTGAGTGAGTAAGTTGAATATTAAATTAAATAAAAAAAAGGTATAGTGCCAACAGGTGTTTGTGATAGTCCAATGTACCAAACATTTTATAAAATGAAAACCGCACAAGTTCAAAGTAACAAAAATAACAATTGCACAAAACGAATCGAAAATTGCACAACTCAAAAATAGAATCTAAAACTCGCCGTACATCGACTATCACGGTACAGAAAAATCGCACTAATCGAAAATGGAATTACTTAAAACTCGCATAAATCCAAAGTCACATGAAGCGAAACTATAGATAAAGCATATTCTGTCAAGTGCCTTTTTAATGTACTTAGTTCTTTTCCTATACTGTCTAGTATAGGGAAAGAACTATACATACAGTACTGTATTAGCAAAACAAACCGACGTCAAGTCGAAAATTAAGTTGAAACGAGGCATGACTACCGTAGGTGAAAAAATAATTAACAAAAATTACTTTTCAATTTCCGTGGGAAAACGTGGGAACCGGATGGCTCCCCTCCCACGATGCCCCAGGATGTTTTCCAATGAAGTCTTCCGAGATGTCTTCTGCTCGTCGACTCCGATGGTCCAAACCTTATTAACTGCTGGAGTTGGCTAGCGCTCCAGTTGGTTCGGACAGGCCATCCTTGGATGGACTTTGTCGTAGAAAGCACCTGTTAAACCGTACAATAAAAACCATTGTAATCAGGATCCAAATGACTTTCAAATCTGTAGTTCAAGTTAAAATGTAAACAAACCAATAACTCGCAGTGAAATAAAAGACATTTTGATTAGAGGTTGGCCGTCCTCGCGAGTTTTTTGCTTCTTGGCAGTTTTTTCGTGCAAGAGCCTAAAATTATATAAAAATACATAAAAAAATAAATTTTAATTGTATAAATTGATCGTCGTGTTTCAACTTACATGTCATTGACTCAGCATCAACTTCATTTCAACGGGCCGATCCGAAAAACCCCTTGACAGCATTCGTCCTGTCAATAATAGTTTAGTTAAAATACAATTAAAACATCAACTCGTCAGTGGCGTCACTAAGGGGTGGAGATGAGAACCGCAGTAGTGACACCACCAAACTGACCAAGTTTTTGTGCACTTTTAGCAGAAAGTTTTCATAAAAAAAAATATCCCTGGAGTTAATTATTTTTAATTAAATTAGAACAGTTCTAAACGAACAAAAGGGACAATACAGTACAAACCAAATGATATAATAAAACCAAGAACAAAAAAATAAAAAGTTAATTACCAATACAATGTTTTAAAAGAATATTAAAATGTTTGCATCTTAACTGGCAACGTGAACGAGAACAGGAAAATACTGAGGATCTCCTATTATAGGGAGGGGGGTCCTTCATACAACTAAACGGAAACCGCTTCAGGAGATAAGGGTCTATCGGCAGAGACACTTCAAATTTAAACCTCCTACTACTACTACTACTACTTTTAACAGCAGTGCGAGATAAAAAGAAATTTGTAACGTAGTGAAAGGGGTGGTCTCGGTCACGTAGTAGTTTTGCAATAGATTTCAATCAAAAACAAACGACAAGAGGTAATATTTTTGACAAAAATTTGAGACGGATGCGTAGCGGCCAATTCTAAATGCCGCTCGTGAACAGCGATTGAAGGCGGTTTTAAGGGAACGCCTATTAATTGTTCTAGTATTAGCCCAAATGGAAACAGAGGTCACAAGATGGGAAAGAAAGTAGAAAGAAAGAAAGAAAGACAGTTTTCATTTCATGGAGGTTCAACGTCTTCTTCAAGCGTTTTAAAAGGTAAATCTTTATACTGTATTAACTTTTTTAGGTGCTCATCAAAAGTTAAACGGTGGTCAAAAAGAAGACCCAAGACGTTCAGAGGGATGAAAGTTTTAATTTCCCTGCCAATTTCAACAATTTGGGTTTTAGACTAATTCAATTTCATGGCACGTTTTGTATACCACGCGGTCACACGGTCGATGTCATCCGTGTTGCCTCTTTATGATCTTTAAAATGATAATATCGTTTACGAAAGACCTTCATTTCCCAGTAAGGGAAAGAGAATGAAGGGAAGCGACAACTACATTGAAGAACAAAGAAGGTAAGGTAGAACCCTGGATAATTCCATATTTACTGGGGCGAATAGTACGCTGATTATTATGCCGAATACAATTTTCTTTATCTTCAAAATAACTACCAAGTAATTTTAGCGGTTTTTTTTGTCAATTCCAAAAGTTTTAAGGTCCTGAAGAAGTTGAGAGCGAGGAACGCTATCAAAAGCGTTCCTCGCATCGTCATTATAACCACAAACCACATTTTTCATGAGTGCATTTTTCAAGTGCACTGTTTTCACTATACCCACGGTAGGTAGGTAGGTAGGTAGGTAGGTAGGTTATTTGCAATCCAATTCGTCCATTCACTCTTTAGTATGCGCCAATTAGGTGCAACTTTTGGAAAGCCACACGTTCTGCTGGAAAGCCTTCAAAAGGTGTAGGCAAGCGCTGTGTCACGCTAGAAAGCCTGCCAAAGCTGTAGCCAAGCGCTGTGCGCGGCAGGAAAGCAAGCACTACGAAGCTGTAGCTATACAGAAAAGCAGCTAAACGTTTAGTTTAGAAACAATTAACTTCATGATACACCGGTTCATTAAGTAAATCACGTGGACAACCCTATTTCTCATTACTGTAGCTTCTTTAACAACATTCTAGCAGAAATGTCTGGTGTCTCTAAAGGGACGTTACACGTTTTGAACCTTCTAATGCGTGTGCCCGCCCATCAGCGCGTGACACTGTCATACATAGCCAATGATTCAAGAGGTACAATAACTGGTAACGCCACTGGTACTAAGTCATAACTTACCTATAACGATGAGAATGCCAAACGTGTCGGGTGCCTTCTACGTCTACGTCTACTTCTTAAATCTGTCAATAAATTCAACCATTAGGCAAGTGTCATTAATTAGTCAATAAATCGACGATCCTGTTAACTATCGATCAACTTACAGCTTCGAAGCAGAAATCGATCTTTCAGGATCTCGTGCATCATGGAATTTCAACGGACATCCATGACCTGGCAATAAACCCCTATTAATCAAACATGTTACGGCCAATGTATAGAATTCGGGCATGGTGTAGAATGCTTAACCTTTTCTGATAAAAGTATGAAATAACTTTTATAGAATTTTTAGATTGGTTAAGATTAGTTGAATGTTTTCTTTAAAAAAAATAAATTTAAGAGTTCAATTTAAAACTTAACCTATACTCTCGCCTAGCCTAACGTAACTATTCCAATGTTATTACATACTCTGCCAAAGAGCCTAGGCATTATAAACAATGCCTGAATTCAATACACCTTGCTGGTAAAATATATATATACAGAGCTGGGCACAAGTCAGTTAATCAGTTAACAGTTAATTAACTCAGTTAAAAAAGTCGGTAACT
>JAQIWH010005404.1:0-14727 GCA_034695005.1 Cryptops parisi | reverse complement strand
TTTATAAATATAAATTTAATAATATAAATTTGTTGATCAAATTGACTATTTGATTTGGTACTGGTTTGGGAAAACGTTTTACTTCTTTGTCGTTTACCGAGTTATTTGACATTGCCTTCGTTAAATAAAGCTTAATCGGGTGTTTTGTTTTTAATCAATGGGTTTTGATAAATTAAAAATGCATTCCACATTCTGTAGTGATTTATCGTAGTAAGTGACGGAGTACTTTGTTGGCACTTGACACCTACAGCCTTCTATGGACCGTGTGTGAGCAATGAGATAACAATGTGACAAATGCCTGGTTCCACCAGATCTTGTTGGGAAATGAATTCATCATGACGACAACCAATATACTGCTGTAACAGTAACTCACAAACATGTACTATGTGTATACTATATACATAGCTGATTTTTATTTGTTCCAAAATCGATGACTATGCATCAAAAAAGATTTATGATAATATATAAATTATATGAAATATATATACCCTTTAGGTTCTCATTTTGAGTTGTTATATTTTTTTAAAAGAACTCTAGTTACGACCACTCTGATATTACTTTCGAGTCTTAGTGTATTAGAGCCCATTGAGCACAAAATGAAGCTGCGAGGGGATGAAAATTGGCCACAGTAGTAAGAGAGACGCTTGTTTTTTTATCTATTTATTTATTTGGCAATGCTGTGACTTTACTGACAAGTGGAAGATTAAAGCCACCAATATTCGTTTTTTCTTCGGCATCCATCATTTTTATGGCCTACGTGAAACTAGCAGCGGGGAGTCAGGAAACTCGTCCAGAAGTTATTTCTCCTCTTTCCCCTCCCTCTTCTCCTTTTTTTCTCTTCTTCTCCCAGTTTTTATTTTGTACTCACCATAAATTTCATTTCGTTTCTTCTTTGCGTGAGTATGTGTGTGTGTTTAGCGGAGGAAAATTTTTAGGGGATTCAGGCAATTGTAAGAGATTGGTTCACTCATGGTATTGTTTGAAGAGAAGAGCAAAAAATTGAAATTTTTTATTTAAGTTGAGTTTTTTCTTCTTCTTTTTCTTTCACTTTGGATGTGTAATGTTTGCGGTTTTTTTTGGGGTATTAAAATCTGTGAAATTGCTAGATTCAATATAATTTAGTTTTATTTTTTGTGATTCTTACAAAATGAAATCGTGTGGTAATGTGCTACCTTTTACCGAGTCTTCCATAAATTGTTGCTTCGTGTTTTAAAATATAGTTTATTGAAAAAAAAATACTTAAACGTTTATAATATATGGTTTTATTTCATATTTATTTTATTGTAAGTCTAAAAAAACAACCAATGTTGCTTGTGTAAGTGACGTACTTACGAAATCTTTTTATACGCTTTATACAATATTAACTTCACTTGTGCGTGACTTTGTGAGTGAGTGAATGAGCTTAGCTAGAAATTGAACGTATACTGGCATTTACAGACGTTTATGATAATAATACTATATAGTTCAATGGACAGAAAAAAAAATCGCATAAATCGAAAACAACATAAGTCCGATGTAAAAAAAATTTGCATGAGTCGAATCGAAAATTGCACAACTCGAAAATGGAATTTTTCAAAACTCGTGTAAATCGAATATCACGTTACTCGAAGATCACATTAATTTAAATTTCGCATAGATCGATATTCGTATACATTAAAACTCGCATAAATCGAATATCACGTTACTCGAAGATCACGTTAATCGAAATTTGCATAAATTAAAACTTGCAGAAATAAAAAATGAAATTCCTTAAAAAAGCATTTTTAATCTAATTGTTTTGAATTTTTGTTTGTTTAGAAAACAGTTTAAAACAAAGTCGAGCCTTTCATAGGGTGTCCTAAAGTCTTCATAATATGTTTTCTAGGTATTTTCTTTGTAATTTTTATAGGTAATAGTTCAATTTATTTTTAAAAAATATGTTAAATCTTCCTATGTATGGAGATTTTAGGGACACCCTGTGTACGTTCTTCAATTTCGTTAAACTCATAATTAAATGATTTCTGATGAAAGCACATTACATATGACATTACTGTGCATATGAGTGGAGACATTTGGGACACCCTGTATAACATGTAGTGTTTGATATCCAGAAATCACTATATGATGACATGTCACTAAATTACGTTAAAACGCTGGCACGTTATCATCTAGAACTCCCCAGAGCTTTTAATATCTCCCACGTGGTTTACATAATATTAATGGAAAAAGATGTTCCAATTATACGCGTTGTCATGGTGTTCACGGCGACGCATTAATGTTTATGATGTTCATTAGAATGTTTTATTTATGACATTCCAACCCTTGAGGGGGCATATACTAGAAATATTGCAAAAATAAAAAGTCAATGGTAAAAAAATTGTCATAAAATTGCGCCTTCAGGGTTCACCTTTGTCCAGCAATCTATATACAAATGATGTTTACCTGGCTTCACGAACACGATGATTGAACGATACCAGTATGTGTGGGACAGAAGGCTGTTAAGTTTATATACTCTTTATACTGTAGTAGCTTCACTTGTGAATTTGTGAGCGAGTGAGCTGGAAATTGAACGTACACTGGTAAAAAAAATATATAGTTGTTTATGAGAATATACTCTATATGATAGTCTAATGTACTAAAAAAACCGGATAAAACGAGAACCGCATAAATTTTTCGCATAAATAACAAAAAACTGCACAAGTTTTTCGCTTAAATAAAAAAACCGAATAAGTCCTCCGCATAAGTAAAAAACGGCATAAGTCTAATGTAAAAAAACAAAAACAAATCGCATATATAAATAAATAAATAAATAAATTGCAGAAATCAAAAATGGAATTACTCAAAACTCGCAAAAATAAAATATCAGATTACTCAACGATGGCATAAATTTAAATTCTCATAAATCAAAATTCGCATAAATTGAAACATGCAAATCAAAAAATCAAATTACCATTACTAATTACTATCCAAATTACGCGCATAATTTGAATATTGAATTACTCAAAGATTGCATAAGTTTCAATTCGCAGAAATCAAAAATGGATTTTTTTTTTTTTGCATAATGTATGTACATATAGTATATTTTGTACATGACAATGTATAAAGCGTATGCTTAAAAACATTTTTAAAGTACTTGTTTTAAAAGTGTTTGCTTATGTTTACCCACCCGTGCGTTGTGATGGAAGTTATTAAAAGTCTTATTTTAATGTACAGTGTTGTATTCTACTTGTCTTTTTACATTCAATGGGTTGTTATCACAAAGCTGGAGGTGAGATTTTGTTACATTTTTTTTTTTTAACAAATCGTTATCAAATCGCAATTTTTTCTCATAAATAAAAAATATCTCTTGCCTACATATTGGAGATTGGCTGCGAGCCCTTAGGCTTAGTAATTTTTATTTTTAGCTTGGTCGAATTAAATTTTAAACTGAACTGACAAAAAAAGAAATGAACCGAAACACCAATCTTTTTTTGTTGTTAGGATTGAAGTTTAGTTCCTTTTTTTTTTTTTACAATCTTTTATTAAACTTTGCTGATCGTTAAAAATGGTTCAACTCTTCGAGGTAGTGTTTACTCACGTTCCTTGTATCGACCTAGAGACTTGAAACTTGGTACACAGATTAATTCTGCGTGATAATCTGATTTATCAAATTTGGAGGCACCCAGGTCGCATCAATTACGACCTATCGGTATGTAAAGAGCGGTTTTACCTGGTAAGGTGTTGCTGACGCTACGAACCACTTTTTCATTTCTTAGCAGCATAAAGTTAAGTAACGAGGTGACAACACTATATGTGACACTGTTGCTGACGCTGAAAACTGCATTTTCTGCTCGAATAAAAGGTTGTGCTTAAGAAACGACGTTTTTGATATACCTGGTTTGAATCTCGTATCAGAGTGTACAGAGTGATTCAGAATTATTATTCTTAATTTTCACATTTGATACGAAGGCATGTATTGAAAAATCTTTTACTAATAAACTATAGTTCGGAAATACTTCCGTAACGAGATACAAATTACCCTCTCCATTACATTGAAAAATATTATAATTATAAACAGAACGTTAGATCAATAAATGCTCATAAGTTTCAAATATCTGAAAATTTACTTAAACTGTTAAAAAGGTACCCTTTCAATTCTTTCATGAATTGGAATGCTTTGCCACTGTAGATCCGCTCTAGTGCATTCCCACTGTTGTTTTCGACTCAGAAACCGTACCTACAATTTGATAAAAAACTTAACATTTAATATGCAGCTAAGTTGTATGATTACAACTTTTTATCCTTGTATGTGTTTGGTTACCATGACCGATTTTGTGTTAAATAAAAATAAAATAAAAGTTATATTGACACCAGTAATGGTCTTTTTAGACTTGTTTTTATTGTTTTGTTTTAAACCGAAGTACAGTATAAAATAAAAATTCTCAATTTGTTTTATTGTGTTGTATGTATTATGTTTAGTTTGTTTCGGTTCCTTGCGAACTTTGAAAATGTTAAATAAAAATAAAATTAAAATACACATAAAAAAATTCCATAATTTTGCTGTGTCTCGTTACGAAAGTATTTCTGGACTTATAGTATATCATTAAAAGATGTTTCACGCCCTCTATCACCTCTAAAAAGTTAGGAATAGCTATTCTGAATCATCTTGTATAGGTTTAACTTTGTGTGACTTTTGTTATTTATACGTATAGAACTGTTACGTGTAGAAGCAGCTCTTCAATTGTGCGTTGTTGCTAAACAAACAAATCATAGTGCTTCTAATTTTAATTTTGTTTTTACGTTTCTTGATTCTTGTAAAAAAAAAATAGTTGCTATTTTGGTACTATACGCATGGTTCTCTGGTGTAAAGATACTGAAGCGTATAAAAAAAACACTTTGTTGAAAGTGCATGTACCATGTTGTTTTATTTTTCTTGGGAAAATTGGCATTATTTTTCTACCCTCGAAATGGTTGTTGCGAAACAATTTCCTTACATCAGTTTGTAGTTTTTATTTTATTTTGTGTGTGTTGTCAAACCATCTGCATCATGCGCTGGTTTAGTAGATGAAAAATATTCAAAGCTTTTGGGAATCGTTAGTTGTTGCTTGGATTTTATTTCGTTTTTCATCACTACGAGAAGATGATGTTCGTGCATACACTCAAGTTGAAGTGTGTTTATATTCCGCACCCACATCATCCCTCGACGAAAGTCGTCTTTGCGCTGCCAGCGGCAATATCGGTGGAAATGTATTTGGCTTTAGGTGAGGATCGTAGTAGCTTTTTTTTTTCCTTTTCAGGCAAAGTAAGAAAGAAAAAAAAACCCTTTTTACTACATACGCCTTTGTAGAGAAACGGATCGTGTTGAATTTATGAGACCTCAGAGTTGAAGAGGTGACGCGACTTAATAAAAAGATCTTGACTTCTTGCCTAAAGAAAATATTTCATCATATTCGCCGCTTCTAGGATATGTGTTGGTGCTTGGTAGTTCTGTAAAAATGAATTATACTGTAGTTTCTGTATACTGTAGAAGAGTTTCTCCACCAACAGTTGAATGTTTGTGTGTTATTTTTTTTTTACACTACAGGCTAAGAATAACAGATTTGTGAATCAGTTATCCAGAAAAAAAAATAGTATTCCGTAATGAAATTTCGTGTTTCTCATTGTGAATTTTTTACATTAGCGATTGTATTAATGCGTTTGCTTTAGTGTTACTGTATTATTAGATATAGCTATGTGTAGTGTGTAGTGTCATGTGTTTGCTTGAAAAGCAATGCGCTGCGTCATGCTCAAAAGTCTGACAAAGCTGTACAATGAGCTGTTTTCATTATACTCTTTATATTAGCTTCACTCGTGAGTTAGTGAGTGAGATGAGTTTGTGAGTGATTGAGCTGGAAATTGAACGTATACTGCTATCCACAGGTATTTGAGAATATCATTGGACAGTATATTCCGATGTATAAAAAAACGCATAAAACGAAAATTGCAGAAACGCATAAACCGAGAACAATCTTTCGCATAAGACAAACGCATGAATCAAAAACCGCGTGAGTTCAATGTAAAAGAACATCTCGTATATGAATAAATAAATTGGAACTTTCATAAATCAAAAACGGAATTACTCAAAACTCTCATAAATTCAAATATCGAATTACTGAACGATCGCATAAATTTAAATTTGTATGAATCGAAATTGGCATGAATCAAAATTCGCATAAATTAACCTGCATAAATATTTTCAAAAATGCAATTATACGCAAAACACGCCTAAAACTGAATATCGAATTACTGGAATATAGCGTAAATTTTAATTCGCATAAATGGAAGTTGGCCTAAATCGAAAAATTCAGAAATCAAAAAAGTTTTTTATGTATGTACATACATACAGTATATCTTTATATGACAGTGCCGTATATAGTGTGCTTAAAAACTTCAGTACTGTACTCGTTTTATACTGGAAAAGCCTAGCAAAGCTGTAGCAATATGCTGTTATGCTGGAAAGTTTGAAAAAGCTGTAGCAATGCGATGTGTTATGCTGGGAAGCTCGACAATGCTGTAGCGATTAACGTTGTTATGCTGAAAAGCTTGATGAAACCGTAGCAATTAACGTTGTTATGCTGGAAAGTCTGAAAAAGCTGTAGCAATGCGCTCCGTTATGCTGGAAAGCTGTAGCGATTAGATGTGTTATGCTGGCAAGTCTGAAAAAGCTGTAGCTATGCGGTGTGTTATGTTGAGAAGCTTCAAAACGTTGTAGCTCAATTAATGTTGTTATGCTGAAAAGTCTTACAAAGCTGTAGCAATGCGCTCCGTTATGCTGGAAAGCTGTAGCTATGTAAGTCTGAAAAAGCTGTAGCTATGCGCGTGTTATACAGGAAAGCGTTCGAAGCTTTTAACGTATGCTGCATTGCGATACTTTCAGAAAAATCACCTTCGTGAGTTTAATTACGAGATGTTGTTTTCACTATTACGACAATATTGTAAAGTTCTGCTATGTTTGAATTAAATGTTTAATCTTATTTCTGGATTTTTTTTTAGCCATATATTCGCAAAAAAGCTTTATTTTTTTTTTGTCTACTGCTTTTTTTTTATGATGCGTTTCACACACACATAAAAAAAGTGTAGGAACTTAATAGCATCAGCTGGGCAGTGAATTCGATTTATATAATCGAATATAGTCATCAGCCATCTTTTCACTTGTGAGTTGTCGAGAAAGGGGAAAAAAAAACAACTTGTCCCGAGGTAAGTCGATGTCAACTCAAATACAAAGCTAGCTGAGATCAATGCCTCGCGCAGGCTGATCCAATAAAATTTGAACCAAGACGAGAGACAGAGGAACTACTGTGTGTGACAATCATTGATTCCTACGAACTGAGTGACAAAATCGTTAATGTATGAGGAGGAAAATAGAATTCAATCGTTATTAAATCTGTAATGGAAATGCTTTCCACTCGAGTTAGTCCTCAATCAGCATTGATGTGAATGCATAAATTTGCTCAAATTTGCTTGAATTTTGTGTAAACATTTGAAGCGTTTGAAGAGAAGTGGAGTCAGTTGTATCGGAATATATCGTTAATAACTGATACATTGTAATGGTTCGTTGATGTAAATTTTACGATGATTCTGTTTATTTGTGAATAATTTATTTCTGTAACCATTCATATATTCATATGTTTAGTTTATTTAGTTTATTGTTTCAGTTGAAAATTTACTCAATTAGTAGTCGTTACAGGAAGTTCTCGATTCATGCGTGGTGTGTGTGTGTGTACGATTTTGTTATTACGCGACGATATTATTGTTATTTATTTATTAATAAATGATATATCATACGCTTTTTATTAGCTTCACTTGTGAGTGAGTTTGTGAGTGAGCTAGAAGTTAAACCTATGATGACATCTACAGACGTTTATGATAATATACTGTACAGTCTCAATGAACCAAAAATCGCATAAAGTGAGAACCGCATAAGTTGAAAATCGCATAAATCCAATGTAACAAAAATCGCACAAATCGAATCGAAAATGGAATTTTTCAAAACTCGCTGTATAGTTTGATGTACCAAAACTCGCATAAACCGAGAACCACATAAATCAAAAACCGCATAAGTCTAATGTAAAAAATTTTGCATTAATCGAATCGAATAATCGAATGTTTTGTTTAATTTTTAAATAAAATAAAATATTGCAGAACTCGAAATTAAATTTTTTCAAAACTCGATTTAAATCGAATATCGCGTTACTCAAGGATGACATTAATCGGAATTCGCATAAATCTAAACTGGCAGAAATCGATAGGCCTAATGGAATTACTCAAAACTCGCATAAATCGAATATCGAATAACTCAAAGATCAACTTAAATTTAAATTTGCATAAAGCGAAGCTATGTATAAAGCGTATTTTTAAAAAACAAAAACATTTTTGGTGTACTTTGTTTTTAAATTACAACAAATTTTTTCTTTCAAAAATTAGATTGGTCGAACAGTTCCGAAAACAAAAATGTTTCGTTGTATGATATAGTTTTGTTAAAGTGCAAACTTTTTAAGAATATCGACAATTATTTATTTATTTATTTATTTATTTTAATAACACGGTCAAAGGGACCATACAACTAGTAAGAAATAACAGTGAATCCATTAGTACAAAAGATTCAACCGAGACAAGTTTTGAGTAATTGAAACACTGGTTCCAAATTGTTTGGATAAAATATTTTTTTTCTTTTGTTGAGGGTTTTGCATGTTAATCGGTGTCTGCAAGGAAATGTTACCATCAGCCAGAGGAGAATGCAAATGGCGATGGAAAAGAATTCGGGGGGAGTTTCTTTTAATCTATTTGGCAAGCTTTAAGCGCATTAGCATGAGCTGCGAAAGTGAAGGAAGAACGGAAATGAAAGAGTTGCAGGCACCATTAGGTTCTTACCAATGGTGTTGGCTCAGCCATAGTGTTCGAGTCTGGCTGTTTGGCACATCGATTCGTTTTCCCCATACCAGTATAGTAGGTATATATAGTGGGTATGTGAAATTGGCTTTGGGTCGTAATTTCCACGCTGAAGAAGTTGGCGCGAAACACAAGTTGTTGCTCAAACCATTCGCTTATTTTCCCACTTATCGACAAAGAACGCAGGTAACGCTCCACCGTTACGACTTTGCAAGTTAAGGTTGAACTAAATAAATTTGTCAATTTTTGTTTGTTTTTATATAAATGAAGTTCTTCGAACAATATAATGATAAGCCACGTTTTTAAAATTGTTCAGGAGAGCCCTTTCTCTGGTGAAAAACACCATATAGAGTACCGTACTAAACAGCAAGGTGATCTTTTTGTATTATGCCACCATTTTTTGGAAAATTCAGGAAGTGGTAAAGTAACAAGCTAGAAACAGTATTGAGAAAGACAGTTTGATATAAAAAATGTCGTTTTTGGAAAAGTCACTATATTGCCACTATTATCACTATATTGCCCGGAGATTTTCATATGTATGAGTTATATAACTGTCAATATGTGCTTACATGGTCGACTCTAATGCCTATGGACACAACTGAGAGTTATACATGGGCTACGGTGTATAATTTTTTTTGAAGTTACTCAAACCTAGGTAACAAGTTTCGGTAAAATCGGTGCAGTCATGTTCGATTTATGCGAGCACAAACAGACAAACATGAAAATATTAAACGTAGATTACTCGTCTTGAAGGTCTAGGCAACAGGTGACTGTTATGTCGATTATACGTTAATGAAATCAAATATTGCCAACTGTTTAGCTATCGGTTCAATCAGCATATCGAGGTATTGCTGTTAGCAGTGATTCACGAGCGGAATCGATAATTTTGCAAACCGCAAGGCATCATTCTGCTCTGCTGGTATTACGCTAAGAGCGCCAGTCATTGGCTTCGTTTCCCAACTGGAACGCGGGAAAGGTAATAGACACAGAATGATTTATTGGTAGTCGCCTTTAAAGGGCATTGATCGAACAATGCTCGCTTTTCGGTCAATTAGTGTCGTAGTTAAGTTTATAGTTTTAAACCGTGAAGAAAACGTGCCTTTTAATCCGTGTTTCACACTTGGCTAAGTTGGGAGTTCGAGCGTTGGGCGTTTAGTAAAGTGTTGTTTCAAGACGAATTTTAAACACACTGAAGTCTCTGTCGTCTCTCTTTAGTCTATGCCTCTTTTGAACGGATTTTGGAAACAACGCAACCAAATTTTCACATTTGTTATTCAGAAATTTGGATAATATTTACTTTATATTACATTGTCGTTTTTCGTCTGTGAGCTAGTTATTGTAAGCACAGGAGTCATATTAGTGCTCGTGAAGTGGCAATATTCAGCCTATTGTTATTGTTAAATTAATTAGTTTGTGTTATCGTTATAACTTTAAATCTGTGTTTAAACGATTCTATTGTCTGCTATAGTAATGGTAGACATTGTACGGAATCTCTAGAATAACGTTTGATAGCTTATAAAGTTATGTCCGGTCTTTTGCAGACACCGCAAGTCAAATTGGTTTTCATGACAGTGATTCCGCGCTTAGCGACATCATCGTATAACGTCCAATTTGTGTAACGATCAATTCGTGTAATGACGCTTATTCAGGAACAGATTACCGTCATTACACGGGGATCACTGTACTCACATTTTTGAATTTAAAACATATTCATATAAGAGTATAAGAGTATTTCATATTCTTTATATTAGCTTCACTTGTGAGTGAGCTGGGAATTGAACGTATACTGTCATTTACAGACGTTTATGAAAATATACTGTATAGTCTAATGCACCAAATAAAGCACATAAAACAAAAACCGCGTATAAATAAAAAACCACACACGTCAAATATAAAAAAATAGCATATTACTTGAATAAATAAATCGAAAATGGAATAACTCAAAACTTGCATAAATCAAATATTAATTTATATTTGATTTATGCAAATCAAATATAAATCGCATACATTTAATTTTGCATAAATCGAAATTTGCATCAATTAAAATTGTCGCATAAATCGAAAGTGCAGAAATCCAAAATGGAATTACTCAAAACACACAAATTGAATATCGGTATGACTCAGAGGTCGCCTAAGTTTTAATTCGCATAAATCGAAACATGCAGAAATTAAAAATGGATATTTTGCATTTTGCATGCAGATACAGTATATCTGTATTTTATCTCTATATTAAAGATATAAGTTTATATTAGACTTTAAAAAACATTTTTAATTTACAGTACTCATTTTAGCTGTAGTAATGAATAATGATAGACATTGTAAGGAATAACGTTTGGTATCCTATATACAGTATGTCCAATATTGTGCATAAACAACAAGTTAAGTTGATTTTCAATTAATACAGTAAACACTTAGTTACATCATCGGCTAACGACCGATTCGTCCAACGACCAATTCGTGTACGTAACGACGCTTATTCTGGATCAGATTACCGTCATTGCACGGACGATCACCGTACTTATATTTTAAACAACTGTACTCAAATTTTAATGTAAAACGTACCACAACTTTAACATCTCTCCAAATTGACATTCTTTTCTTTTTTCGACGTTGAGAAGGAATCATCATGTATTTCAGAATTTATTCAGTAGTTCCCGTCTACTTAACCCAATCACTAAAACGCAAAAAAAAAACCATCTCACGACTTGCTGACGTTATCAGCTTTTGACTCTCTGTGTCGCATAAATGATTTTATGTGTCTAGAAGTAATAATACTATCGACGGAAGGAGCCACGAATAAGAATGGAAGGAAGAAGTTGACATAAGAATATGGATTATTTTTTATTCCAGTTGTCCCGTTGAGCAGTTAAGAATGACTTTTCTTTTCTTAACAAGAAAATAAAATTCAACAAGTATTTTGTATTCATGGTTCGATTTTTTACGGCTAATGCCTCTTGTTGTTTAAGTATTTCGGTCACGAACTTTGAAATTGCTAGGGAAATGTTTTATGTGTTTCATCTCCGATACACGTAAAGAGCTATTTATTACAGCATTCGCATTTAATCGATGCACAATGAGCATTTTACCAGTCACTGAACTAGGAGTTTCTAAAATATTCCGGTTTACGAAAAACAAAGGGAAGGGGGGGGGGGGTAGTGGTAGGTGATTTTGTGCCTCTCGCTTAGTCATTTTGAAGCGAAATTTCTGCCAAGTCAATCGTGCCAGCATATTTCACCAAAAGAGAGAGAGAAGCAACTTACATAATGATTGTGGTTTTACATAGAGCGGGCGCTGGGGGATTAAATGATTAATTAGACCCGCTATCGATCAGCAGATGCAATATGGCTCTGGTATAAAAGTTGGGGGGGCTGGTTATCTTCTATGGGACTGTGCTTAATAGGCCTTGCTGGCGCATTAATTAAAACATTCTTGAACAGAGAATGACAAGGTTTTCTCGGTTGCGAATTTGTAATTATTCATCTCCCGCTGAATCTTGTAAGAATGTCATGTTTTATCATTTTTATTTTTCATAAGGGGGTCATTGTTTTTCGTTTTCAATGGTTGACAGTTTTCATTGGTTGACGACTGATGCTTTTATGAAGTTTAACTTACAAATGAAGTGGGAGGGTTTTTTTTTTTTTGGTACTATTTTTTTTTACACAATGTGGGATGTCATCATTGTCCTTACTTTCGTCAAAATCCAACTACAATAATTGAAGATCTTTTAAGGTTTGAAAACTTGTAGGATTAAAAATATAATGTTTCGAAATAATGTACCGAAATTCGCATTAAGTAGCAAAATTCTGGCGTTTAGTCATTTACTGCACAAGATCGCATACTAGCGAAATTTCTTGTTTATTAACTAGTAGATGGGAAAAAAATGTATTACTATACTCATTGAATACTGATGCAATAAAATTTGATTGTTTGACAATTTTATACATTACAATAGTTATTAGTACACAAATTATTGAACACTAAATTTTCAGCACTTCATGGGAATTTCGATATATGCGTCATTTTCGATTTGTCAGATTTGCACGTAATTCGCGTATATTTGAAGATCTTGTGTATTTAGTGGGGAATTCAAGTTTGTTTTTCCAGGGAACGTGTGATTACTTAAAAGGATGTTCTCATTTAAGATAATCATTTTTTGGAACTGGCCATTGAAAAAACATAGGAACACCCCTATGGCGATCAGTCGCATGCGACGGATCGCATAGTTTGGTTCGCGGCTTAGTATTACCATTTTGTCAAAGATTTTTCTAATGAAAGAGTTTGGTGTAAAAGGATATTGAGTGACATTTTTGCAATTTCGAGAAAAACGTGTTTTAAGATCTGAACTTGCCTTTTGCTGTCTATAGTCTACATCACATTTCTTGCGCTAATATCTTAGCACGTATAGCTGTTTTGCACAAAAACATTATGCGTTAAGAAGGTAGAGAATTGCACCTAACATTTTCGAAAATCATTTTTTTTTTGGTTGACAAAAATGTTACTCAACACTCTTTTACATCAGATCCTTCAATTTGTTGATAATGCATTTGTCATTTGCTGATTGACTTGTCATGTTGAAACTTGTCCATTTTCAGCAGCTTATTTTGCCGAATTTTTAAGCCCATATTAGCATAGCTGATTTTCAATTCCGTTAGTGACAACTTCTAATGATAATGAACGAGCCACTTCACGTTCATCCAATGAAAGGTCGCTGATTAAATAATGGACATTATTGGTTGACAGTAAAGCTGCAAAGGAATGTCAACAAAGAAAAAACAAACTCGTTAACGATTTTTGATTAAAGAAAAAAAATAGCTTAAAATGTGGTTACTGGTTTAATTATGGGGAAAGTTTGGAATGTTGTATAGTATTTTATTTTTCTTTGTCATTTCTCCGTGTTTGATCAAATATTTGGTCAAGCATGTTCGAAACATGCAATTTTTTTTTCTTGATCTTCTTTATGCTGTCAGTTGCCTTTCATTGTGTGCTGTAGGGAAAAATACCGGAATTTTGTTCCGATTTTTTTTTTTTTGTATTTTCTTTTTTTTTTTCAATTTGATGTAAGTTGGCCCAATGCCACATAGTTTCGTTTAATATTACCAAGTGATTGATGGCCCACATTTTCATTCTTGGCTGCCCAAGTTTTCATATAAATCTAATATCTTTACTGAGCAATCGTGTATTGTTGAAGGGGATGGTTTTTAACCATATTTTTTTTTGGTCTTTTTAGTCATATTTTGTTTTTCTTTTTTATTTAAAAATATTGTTTGTGTATTGTGAGTTATTGTTAAAAAATAGAATACAAAAAAAGTCGTTTTATTTTTTGTATTTTTATTTCAACTTTAAATGATTAATAATCAGGTTTACCGTTTCATAGTTGGAGATTTTGACGTTTAACGTTGATTATACTAAGATGAAAAGATAAGTGACGTAGAGTGTGTAATGGAAATTTAAGAAAGGTTGAAATTTGAAAATTTAGAATCAGTGGGATTGGAGCATTTTGGATAAATGATGTTTATCCAAACATAGCAGGTTTTATTTTTGTTTTGTGAATAAACAACTTTGTAAATATTTCATCCCATCTTGAGTAAGAGAAAGATTGTCATTAAACTTGCAAACTGGTATTTTGTAAACATGTTACCGACATATATACTGTATAGGATCTAGAATTTTGTATACTAGGCTGTTTTGCCAAAGCATGCAATAACATCTTGTATAGCATTGTTTACGTTAGTTGGTGTTTGTTTAGGTTTGTTATATATATGTTATACAGTAAACATTCCATATAAGCAACTCCAGTGAACCAATTCTGAAAAAAAAATTTCTTATATGGAAATGGTTGCT
>JAQIWH010005403.1:0-14727 GCA_034695005.1 Cryptops parisi | reverse complement strand
CCCATCTAGACTCACTATGTGGCCAACAATGGGCATAGTACAAAAATATTTCCAATATTTACCAAAAAAAAATAATAATAATCTTGACTAAAAATTTTTCTTAGTAGATTGCTAAGCATAATCGATATCAATCGACAATAATATTCAATTGTGTGGCTCGCATCTGTTTTCCTGCAGTTTGGTCAGTCTTACATTATGAGTTGCGCAGCCCTGTTCAACCCCAATTTAATGTTTCATTTACCTCTCATTTGATGAAAAAATTTTAATTCTCTTCCTAAATTTTTTTTTTGTCATTAAACATTTTTCTAAGAACGTCAACCAAGTTAACAAGAATTCAAGAGCCCACCCCGTTTTTCCAGGCCCCCGGATATATTTATTAATATTGAATATATAAATCCAGGCGTCAGGTAAAAATTTCAGGCGCCATGGCGGCCAGGCTGTCTTTGTTTACTCCTGATTGGTTTTTTTTCTAATACCCAAATTTGACATTATACGGATTATAAAAAATACAGAATACTCCTTTATTACTACTTTTTTAACGTTTTATAATTTAATTCCCCTCCCCCTAACTTTTTATATTTTAATGTTATCCAAAATATCCATGTATACAAAAAAGATTTACCTATCTTCACAATACTCAATTCTGTTTTCTAAGCTTACCTAAGTTAAATCCTATCTTATCCTATTAATATATAAATGTGAAAGTCAGTCTATATGTTTGTGACTCCACCACGCAAGAGGTCTCAAATAACAGTAAAAAAAATTTTTTACATGTATGTCACTGGACAATGAAACTTATTTTATGAATTTGTCTCCACTTTTTGGTTTGTGTACTTGATCACTTTGGCAATTGGGCGGCTCATATAAAGCAAAACTAAAATGCATATGCAGTTGCATCCTTGCCGCTCACTGCACTTGAGAGTAAACGTTTGAGCATTTCATCACTGATGCACGGATACTGTTCCAATCCATACGTGGGACTCAATTTGCCCAGCGATTTTACGATGCTGACATGTCCCAACTTAAATATTCATTACTGTTGAGCAGAGCGTGCTACCAGGGTGCAACTTATAGTTATAATATACACAAAATACTCTTTCTGCTATATTCTAAGTTCACTTTACAGTGAGCAAAAGTGCTCGACTCGTTCAGTCACCAAACTTTATGATTGCACCTTTATTAAGCTCAAATAAAATTTTACTAGCTTTGTAAGTATGAATCTATGTGAATTGGTTGTTTAACACTAAATTAATTTAACCAGGGGTGATCAAATTTACGATCGGTAGAGCATGCAATATCCAGAGTTCAAAAATTTTAATTCACATGAATTGAACTAGTTAGCTAAAAGTTGTGACAAAATTCAAAGCACAAAATCATACCAAGGCTGCGGAAAATCACAATGAAACCTATTCTTTCCCGATTACAACACAATTGGCCATGTCAATAAGCACAATGCTTTGAAAACGTCAAACATTAATAAACACAAAATACAGTAGTCTCTCTCTAGTCCCGACACGTCCAGTAATCCAACACTCGGCAGGTAGCAGGTCAGTACATGAAACTGTCTTCCAACGCAAAAAAATATTTTAAAAATTCATGTTTTGATACTTTGTACCCTGTATTGTGTGGTTAGTTTTGATAAGTTGGTGTATTAATATTTATTAATTCTGTTTAAACAGAATGATTTGTTCCCAAAATCCAGTAATCCGACAATCTACAGTGGTCCCACTGGTCCGATATACGTCGGATTAGAGAGAGAGAGAGACTATTGTACTATATTTATTATAGTGACAGCTAAGACATCATAAACATACATATTCTTTCGATATTAGCTTCAACCATTTCAATTCAATACATGTCAGTATAACTCTACAATACAGGGTGTTCCTAGAAGGTATGGCTAAATTTTAACCACAGATGCTGTGCATCAAAACAAAGTAGCCTACATATGAACATGGGTTCAAAAAACGATCTCCCCACCCAGATTTCTCGAATGTATTGTACAAAAACGTGACTTCACCCTGTGCTATCATCAAAACAAAACATTTCCAGACCAATGTTTATACGTATGGCATTATTTGCATTGTGATGCTTAACATCTGGTGTTAAAATGTGGTCAGACCTTTCAGAAACACCCTGTATGACAAGTATTTTTGTGGCAACAAGCTTCACTCTAAAATAACTAATCAAAATTCACATTAAACCGAACCATGATACCCTACTTCAATTGAGTCAATAAAGTGACCCATCCTTTGATTCTTTTTTTCAAGTTTGTTCCCTTTTTTACGCTTGTTTGTACAGGCAGTCCCGAACTAAAGACATCCAACTTACAGACATGCCTGCTTCAAAAATTTGTCATCAAATCTTTAGACTTTAAAGTACTGTACACAGCAAATGTACTATCTAAACTGTTTAAGAAGTGTTTGTTTAGTGTCTTTATACATCTTTTTTATGCATAGAAACAGCATAGAACGCCATAGCATTACACTATACTAGTGTGTATACTGTAATGGCATAATATAATACAAGTACACTATAACCGTATTATCTACTGTAATAAAATAGCTATTAGTAGGCTATATCTATTTACAGTACACGATTATTAACATTTGACTAACTGAAGCTAGCTATAGACTGATTTGTAGAACGGAACTCGTCCATAGCTTGAGGACTGCCTGTACTAAAAAACAATATCTCATAATACCCTAGTTCAATATGCTCGCTACATGACACATTAACCACAAATTCGGCAATACCCATATTTCCTGGGAAACAATCAAGATTAGTGCATACAATCCAAACTATGTTTGTGAAATTATTGCTGATTGAAAAAGTGATAATCCTAAAATGATAGCTTTACCTGTTATGCTATCAACCCTTTCGAGTGGAGACGACAATGCTTCATGGGTTTCCACAGCAGCAACAACTGCCTCCACTTTGACAACGATCTCGTCCTTCACTGGTTCCTGCTTCTTCGCCACATTCTCGCACGGCTTTGCTTCCGTCGTAGCGACTGCTTTCGTTTCACTTTCACCAACACTGGTTGTACTGTCACTAGCTACTACGGTGGGTTCCGTATTTGCATCGTTCACAATTGCACTCTTATCACCCACAACTTTGTCCACTTCGTTCTCCTCCTTTGCCTCCTCAACTTCCATTGCAACCACGCAACTGTCATTGTTTGAGTCGCTGACAGCACACGAATCCTTCAATTCACCTGTTGGAAGCTCCTGAACAGCACTGGGGTTGGTTTCAAGTAAGGTTTCACTGGCCCTTTCGTCAACAGCTTTCATAATATCGGCGAACAAGGACCTGGGTGCGGTCGAACGAATGGCACGATCCGTTTTCACAATGGGAGATTCAGGCGGCATGACTACTGGCGCCTCCGCAGGCTTATCGACAACGTGTTCCACTTTAGACTCGTGAGTCGAGTTCGTGTTGGAGACTGTCGTTGACACTTCGATGGGTCTCACTTGGATCCCACTGGGCTTGGGATCCAGGGGATTTTGCACTATCCCACCTCCTGAAAGCAGTGCTTTTTCTCTCATGCACGAATGTACGGCTTCGCTTTCGGCGTTCTCCACCACGGAAGGGCTCGCGACAGACGCGTGTTCCAGCGTCACGGGCAAAGTTGCTGCACTCTGGCCGTGTTTTGTCAAGACAGGCACTGATGAATTTCCAATTCCACTCCGCCCCCTTCTGATGCTGTCTAGTTTGGGACCTCGTTTCCCCGACGAAACAGCAGCTGTGTCGCCCTGCTTGTTTTCGGCAGAACGACCGCTTCGAGGGCCTTTGGACCTCTGGCTCCTCGTCGACACCGCAGATGACACAGGACTCTCACCTCTCACGTTCTCTGTTGGTTCGGCAGTATTATCTTTGGAATGTTGTTTCTCCTCCTTCCTCAAACTGCCAACGACCATGGCGTTCCGACCACGCAATGAAATGTGGAGAGGTGGAACCCTGGGTTCTGCCGACGCTGAGAGAGTGGTCCCCATGTTTGAGGTGGTTGCTTTCTTCACTCGCGGGATGTTGACAAATGACACGTCCACTTTATATTGCACTGTAGCCGGCGACATGGTTCCTTCCGACATCTGTTTCTCCAAATACACGCTTCTCGCCGATTCTTTCTCTTTCACCGCACCTTCGCGTAGCTTTAAACGCAGCTTAATCTTCTCGCCAGCACTCCGACTAGGTAAAGGTTCTCTTGACGGTGAAGGCGAAGGCTCCGAACGATTCACTGTCTTTACAGTGTCCAAGGCAGGCTGCGTACGATTCGAATCGCTTTCATTATCCACTTTGGTGTTCTCTACAACTTCCATCTTTTCCTTATTGTCGATGTCACTAAAAATGTTCTCTGACGAGCTAAATGGATTCGCAATACCTGTAGAAATTTCATCGGCGGAGTCCTCGTCGTCGCTCGGCATGGGCTCCAACTGCCCGGTGAATGGGTTGATAAGATGTTGCGTTCGTTTCGAAGGTGATGGCCAGGGAGAAAGTTCCTTTTCCTGACTAGAAACAGTATCCATGCTAGGCGGTGGTGAACTGCTCGCTGTTGATGATGCTGCTGCCGTTACAGAATTTGCACTTTGCGAAGCACCCATGATGTGATTTCCAATCGGGTTGTTAATGATAGGTGGGGAAACGGGAATGCTGGGTATTGTGGGCAATGATATGGTGAAATGCGATGGATTATGAGGTGAGAAACCAATGTCAGGAGTTGTCCCTGCCGACGCAGGTGAAAGAGGTGACATCAGTGGAGATGATGCGGGTGATGATGCTGCAATCATGCCTGCAGCATCTGAAGACCTTTCCTTTGGCCGGCGAGGCTTCCGTTTCCGTTTGGCATTTAAGTCTTGCTGCTGGTTGGGAGGTGGGAACAGTTTGTTCAAATGTTGATTGTTGCTAGCACCCAATGAGTTCGATGCCGATGAAGAGGACGACGACGACGACGAAGAGGAGGAGGAAGAGGAGGAAGTCGCCGTCAGATCGCTTTGCAAGAGGTTCACTAAAAGGGGGCTCGACAGCGCCACGTTTGGTCGCTCCAAGAGTGTCGACGTGCCCACTAATCCCCTCGACAAGTTGCTTAAGTTTGGCGTCGTCGTAGGTGGCTGTCCGTACCCCAGGTGCAATCCAGCAGCAGGTACAGCAGTAGGATGCTGCTGTAACTGGTTTAAGGCCACAGATGCTGGGTTCGAGGTGCCAGGATACGGAGGCGGGGAAGTGAAGGGGAAACGCGGAGATGCACCGGCAGGAGACGTGGCCGTTGTAGTCGTCACCACTGACGATGTGACGGCAGCCGTCGTTGCCGTTGTGGTCTGCAGGTGACTCTGGCTTCCATGCATAGTGTTGATCGCTGCATGAGTCATGCTAGCAAAAGGAAATGGGCCGAAGCTGCCGGGAGTCCTCGAGCCAAGTGAGGCATGAGTCCGAGGAGGAAATGGGATTGGCTCGCTCCCTGGAGCCACAACATTGGGAGATTTAAACTCTCCTCGATTGGAGTTCGTTAGACTGCTGGGCAGAAAAAAGTCCACTCCACCCGAGCTATCCGAGCTCGCCGTCGTAGCGACTACTGTCGGACCTCCGACAGTCAATGGAACTGAACCTTGTTGACTAAGGTACTGGGCGATATTCTTCCTCGTTGTTTCGACGTTGCTCGGACCTGGCGAACCTTCCGATCCAGACAGATCCAGAGAAGGCGTACTGGAGTTGGCACGGTTCTCGCCATCTGTCTGCAAGACGATCTCCTGAGGCTCATTGTATCGGCCCGCTATCGTTAATGATATAACCTGCAAGCGAAAAAACAACCACACTCGTTAAAAGGATCTGACGACCGGCGCATCAGCAATTACAATTATTATTATTTTTATTAGTGATTTTTACCTGATCGCCCTCAATCTGTACGGACAGAATTCCAAGATCCCTTAAAACCCTGTCTCCCTGCTGTGCAAGCACCCGAAGCCGATGTGCTGCATCTCGAGGAATTTGAAATGTTACTCGCACACTATTCCATGGTTCAAGTTTGGTTACTGAAAATGCCTTGCGTTCTGCAAAGGAAAATAAACACACAATATCAATCCCACTTCTTATATGGTACAAGGCATCGACACTTAAACAGAACCCAATACATTTCAAATGTTAAGCTATAAAGCACATACAAGCAACACCAATTTCACAGACCACGTTGACTCCTCAAAAGAAAAACCATTCTACAGTTATACCAATAGCATTTTTCAGCTGAAATCTAATAATACTCCAAATTATCGACGAAAAAACGAAACCTTCGACGTTGGGTTGCCTTACAGCAATTTTTTCCATTGTATTTTTACTTAGTTCATCAGTTAATGTTGAAACCCTGAAGGAGTACTCGACCCTCGATTTTCATGGGAGAAGTATAGCCCTAAACAAATTAGACTTGATAAACTTTGGCAAACCTAGTACAAAGAAATTAGTTTTGGAATCGGTCAAGTTGTTTTTCTTCATAAATAAATAAGCGGACTTATCTAGAAACATACACTGCTTAAGGATACAATTAATTACCAATAAATTTTTTTTTTAAGCAAGTTGTTTACATAGAAGTTTGATAACATGCAACAAAACCAATCCTCCCCACGGCTTGTTATACACTAGGAAATATCAATTATGCGACATTTTATGTAGTGATGCACAAGTGACAATGATTGGCTGCTGCAACTTGCCCAATGTTTCATAGGAATTTCAATATATGCGAGCCTTTCACAGTTTCACTGTTTCACACTACCTTTCACTGGTATATTAAAATGTTACAAAAATAAAAACTAAAAAGTTTGGTTACACAACTTAATCTAACCGTATAAATTAACTGAACTTTTGAAAGGTTACAATATCGAACCTGCATATTATACATTTACACAAAGTAATTAACATTTCTTCCCATACATAATACCTGAAGTGAATTTGTAGCTAATTTTTGTGCAACCACAACAATTTGTTGTCGAGAGAATATTTCAAGTTGCACCAACTGCAAACACATAAAACCACCCAATGAAACTCTCTAAGCATAAATAAATTTTTAAAACCTTGACAACAAAAAAGATTAATCATGTAAGTTAGCAAACTAAACTACTATTTTACTATAACAAAAGGTTTTGTTTCTAACAAAACAAGCTATTACAGATAATTTGTGGTTACAAATCATCGACCTAGTCATACAATGGTAATCCAGTAACAAACTAACACACAAAACACGAGAAACGAATAATCCAGGTGCATAAAACCAGCATATAAAGTTTTGTCAGTCCAGAGAGAGATAAATCAAAATTACCACACACCCAAGATAACAAATGGACCCATAACGATCACTGGGAATTTCCGACCCACAAACAACCGCACTTCCCAACGAATAGTCAACATGCCCACAAACTTTGCATGGGTTTTTAATGCTATGAGCAGTGAGCAGCTGACATTCAATCGGAGTTAACGAACAAATTAGCCAAGTGCGTGTGTGTTTTCGTTCAGTGTTTTAGGCGGCAAGGGCAAACTGTTCTATTCCCCCAAATGATGGCGCAACTATGATCTTTGAACAGATTCACGTTAAGAGCCAATTTCTTGCACTGGATATCAAAGATTTTGTTCGAATTCATTTTTTGCAACAAAAAAATCATAATAAAAAAAGTAACATTTTCATTTTACTCACCAGTGCAAAGCACTCGCTTCAACCCTTTCACCAGGCACTGAAGCCGATGTGGGAAATGGGGATCGTGGAGATTCCCTTCACAAGTGACTACTGTGATGATGGAATCATCAGGGTCAGTAGTCATCTCTGCAAAAATAAATCAAAACGGTACTCATTAGTTATCACAGTTCCATTCCACCACCACCACCATCATCTTTCCCACACAAGAAAAAATTTGTTCGTTTCACCCGAATCTAATGCCCTAATCCCTTTAGCTTTAATCGAGCGCAGACAAACTTCAAGATGCTAGTGTTTCCTCCGAGTGTTGTGCCCTACATGAACATTCATGTATTTCATCACAAGCAAACCAGTTTATTGGGTTTCATATCAATTTCATTCCCCAAATTAGAATCCTATGATATAGACGAAAAGTCTAGTTCAATAATAAGAATCTGATCCCTAAAGAAACACGAGACTGGAGCTTTTCGATACCGATGATAAGCAAGGCATTTTTTTTAAACAACGTTGATTTAAGCCGACAATGTCAACGGAAAACTTCACCATTTAACTTATCGTCATATTATTCATACTCATTTTGGCTTATTTGTTTTCCTGAGTTTCACACCTCTAAACAATGCCGAATTTGATGTCAACATCCATCATACGCTAACCAATGTGAGGTCTGCGTTACTATGCGAATCGTTCCCAAAAACACCACTGACAACTCGAAATACTAGACATGTTATCTTTTGCTTTACCTGAAAAACATCGCATTACTAATCACTACTGACCATCCATTACTACATATCTTACAAATATATGAATACTATGATTGTCAAGCATACAACCATATTTCGAAAATATATTTTATGAAACATCACAATATATCAATTAATCATAGGGGTTAATATCATGCAATTAAACGATGAAATTATTTTTTCTAAACATTGATTACATTACAACTTTTTAATAACAATTTAAATCTAAATTTTGTAATGAAGTATAGTACCATCTAAATTTTGTGCTGTATTGAATTATCGGTACAATTTTAATGTCCAGAATTATATGCAAGCTATAAATCAATGTAATTCCCAAATATAAAAAAAATAAAATATTTTTGCTATATCTATAAAATTGTCTCAAATTGTATTAGAAAAATAACAAATTATGGGTAAATAACAAATTATTTTTTAAATTAAAAATATTTTCATGTAATTTAAAATTAATGTATAAATAATTTAAGATAAAATAATTTTTTAAATTAATAAATCATTATGTTCTACCAAGATGGGTTCATTAAAACAAATTAGCTGACCTACAACAGATATAGGAATTGAAAAAAATAATATTAGTTTGTTTAAACAAAATAATTTATAAATTATGAACGTTCATACATGTCAATACTATATTTTTTTATACATAAATAAATTGCATACAAAGTAACAAACAAATTGCTCTTTTAGTATTACATAAAAATAATTTAAATTCGATAATTAAATATAAAGGTTAGTATTAAAAAGTGAATTGTATAAAATATATTAAATAATAAAAAAAAACTACCAGTATTTGAATTACAAACCAATTATTAAGACAATATTACAATTTATCTCACTGTATTTTAATCAGCACAATAGTAAAAAAAAAATATAATAATGATAATAATAATTCACAAAAAAACAGCTTTGACCCCAGCTGATGACATGTCAAAGTTAAGCATGTACACACATAGCTCCCAGGAAATATACAATCCACCATTTGACAACTACAATGAACTACATGATATACTCGAATTGGTACTAATCAACCTATAGGATAAATATAAGAGATGTCATGTCTAGCAAAATCCCCAAAAACCCGGTCGATCGCACAAGAAACACAAACCTCTAGAGTAGCCTACCCATTTCAAAAACCCCAATGGAACAATGAAAACGAAACGTTGGTAATCAACCTGTGTTATAGGATAATTAAAACGGGAGCAAGTCATGTCATGGCAAGCGACATCCAAACCCAGGCTCGCATGTAGTATTGGGTCGAACGCAAGACGACGACGACGAACGAACGAGAGCGAAAAAATATATTCATTTTTTTTCTCAAAAAAAAAACACACACACAACTGAGAAAGAAAAAGTGGATAAATTTTCAAACTCGCCACCACAATGCAAAATATTTTTTAAAAAAAGTGAAAACTTTTTTTTCTAAAACTAAATATCAGTCCCAACATCCATTGAAATGTCTAAAAGCATCTAGCAAAAAGCAAATGAATGGTAAAATGCCCCATAGGTTTGGATTGGTAGAAGCAGCACAGCAGCAATAGCAAAGTTAGGCCTAATTAGTAGATGGCTCCAAGGCTCGCTCTCTCTCTTTTGCTCTCTTCTCCGCTCCATCCTAATGGAAACGTGTAATAAGGCGTTAAAAGGAGTTCACTAGGTGGTTAATAAACCTTCGAAAGATGTTGTTGGGAGGTGGAAATAAAAATGCGGACAGGGGGTTGGGTTTTATTAACTAGTTTCCTATCATCCCGATTCTGCTATACAGTAGCCCCCCCGAGTAGGTTCTCTACCAGGGGGAGTGATCGCAACTAGGTTGAGGAGGAGGCAAGGGTTTGTTTACTTGAACCTTCAAAAAACGCACTAAACCGAGGCTGGAAAAATAACGAGTCGTCGACGACAAATAAAGAGTCGAGTAGAAAGTTGACAAGTGGGCCAAAGGGTTCGAAAGGGTGGAAACACGTCCCGACACAGGGCGAGGTGGAAACGGACCGTCGTGTATATATACATTTGAAACGCGTCTCTGTGAAACGCGACTAGTCCCAACATTAATTGACCTACCAATGGAGGCTGGAAAAAAGGGCCATTTTGAAAGGAATATTGAAGCAGAAGGCGAGGGTTGGGAAGGCGGGTTGCAACGGTGCAAGCGAGAAGTGCATTTTTCCCTGGCGAACGGTGCAACGTCGGTCGAAAATCTTACCTGAAAAGGATAAATTTCCGGGCATGATTGGGTGTAAATCATATACGCCATGGAACAATAACAAGTGCCGCCATTTGCAATACACCATCGGAGCATGCGCGAATCAATGGAGTGCATTATGGGCGCTGAGTGCTGGCGACAGAGGTCGCGTTGCGAGAGGGGATCAGCTGACGCGATGCGTGTATGACGTCAGGAGAATTGAAAACGCCATTTTGTGTCTAGAGGTGATTTTGGTTCTAGCTAACATAGATGTGCCTTTTGAGAATTCGGCGCGCGTTTTTCAAATGTTTCATGTAACAAAAAAAATACGATTTGGAAGTTTGCTTTTCTAATAAAAAAAAAAAAAATTTCGCAATAAAAGAAATGGACATTTTTAAAATAGTATTGACAAACCTTACAATTAAATTTGACCCAAAATATAGAATTCCTTTATCTATAGTTAATAATTTTAAAACAAGTTTAATCTGGAAATTTAAATTTCTTGTATTTCAAATATTTCACTTCTCTTCATAAACTCACTTCAACCTACAGTATTAACTATAATTAAACAAACAAGACACCGATTTGTTTTATCCCTTGAAAATAAGTACTGTCCATTGAAACAAAACCTGGGAAAACAAGGATACAAGTACTTGGGAGAAAAAAAACTATGTATATAAAACAGATCAAACAAAATGAACATAAATGATTACATTGATTTTATTACATCTGAATTTAAAGTGGCTATAATGTACAATTATTAACAGAATCAAAACTAACAAATCATGTTGGCTTCGTTTAAATCCAACAGGCTACAAATACTAAGTTTGTCTCCTTCGATACAGGATCTCATTTTTTGGGGTCTGCTTTGCATGACTGGAAAAGACCCAAGTTACGCATCCTGTGGAACTCGGCTTCAGCATCATAGTTTCTAAAATAATAAAACAACATTACCAGTCAATTATACATTGTTGATACTATGAAGTTATATATGATTAAAAAAAGAACACAGCACAAGCCGTTACAACAGAAAGAAAGGTTTGTATGTTTTCTACCTGTAAAAATCGGCGTAAATTTGCTTGCGACGATCGCAGAAGCCAAACTTGAAAGCACAGACAGTTATAGTGCATACAATTGCTGCGATGATTCCATGTTTGCGCATATAGCTATGGCACAAACCTCGTAACTGAGGTTTGGAAATAACCTTGCCAGCATCTGCAGTAGCCATGACGAATCACTGCAATAACATAAAAATTTATATATATATATTTATAAAAATTATGCACAAACAAAACTCTGGTATTCAACTTATTATATAGTCTGGTTTTTGAAAGATTAGTATCATTCAGAATTTAGATTTCGTAGAGTTCAGTAGGTAGTATAGAAATGGATATAGCAAGGTGTTGTCAGATCACAATCTCAACTAAATATTATGTCAGCACTCTCAATAAATTATAAACCTATCCTACTCACGTGTTTAAAAAAAAACAACCCCCAACTTGTCTAAAACAAACCACCAGAAACCATTTTCTGCTACAATGACGTCATGTAGCTTTA
The DNA here is from genome assembly GCA_034695005.1 of Cryptops parisi. Taxonomy (NCBI): domain Eukaryota; kingdom Metazoa; phylum Arthropoda; class Chilopoda; order Scolopendromorpha; family Cryptopidae; genus Cryptops; species Cryptops parisi. The sequence continues at coordinate 2,573 of JAQIWH010005403.1, read as the reverse complement.
CTGAGAACTGAATTAACACCTATTATAGTGAGGTTTGCAATTCTCAATAAATGCAATTAACAATATTACAATAGTTCTAACATGTGTACCATTATCTATCTGATGATGAAACGTTTCCAATTTAGTTTACCGTACTTTTTTCGTAAGTTTTTATCTCATGTTTGTTTTTCAACTTGGTAGGCCTAGCAAATCGTTCTAATCGCTCACACGAGTACATCACTAACACAATTGCAACATTGCATTACATCTACTAGCTGCTAAAACAACCATTGAAAAAATCACACATACATGTCATTTGGAACTTTAACTACTTTACAATATTATAACCAAAAAGTCGTAATCACCTGAGAAAATATTAACCAACAAGATGGAAGCCAGCCGCCTTCTTATTATTATTAACTTCACTGCGACTGCGCGTTGGAGACTATTCGTAGCACGATTTTATAGTGCTCAAAATAAATTTTCAATCCAGTAATGTTTACAATTTTTTTAATGATATAATACATAGAAATTTATTTAATATTATTAGATTAAACTTTATTGATAAAAATTAAACAACAATTTAATTTTAAAAATCGTTTTTGTTAACGCTTTATTTTCTGAACAGGTTAACATCGCGCTACGTTTACCTACTTTACATGAAGCATATTTAGAGTTTCTTTGCTAACTAATAATACGTTTATAGTTTAATAGACGCTTTAAATAGTTAAATTAGCTTAAATAATTATGTTAAAAAATGTATTTTATTAAAGCCTGTGAGTTATTTCTACGATAAATTAGACTTTATTCCTTCAGCCTACAATGCTAAAATCGCGCTATGTTTAATACCTCAATGCCAAACGCATGATGACGTCATATATGAACTACATATACAAACAATAAAATTTAAGAAGCATAACCTTGGACATGGATTTAAAAGCATATTTTAAATTATTTAAACTTTTTATTCGCGCACAAAATAATTATTTGCAAAAAAAAATAAACAAAAACAAAATGGAACCTGAAGCCAGAAAATTCGATAATTCGGAGTCATCTTGTCGGAGTCTTGACGCTCTTGTTGATGACGTCATCTACCTTTGCCAATACTAATTTTTTTCTTGACGCCCATTGGTGCATGCGCCCCACTACAGCGCATGCTCCCTTCTCCGACCTTCGAATAATCGAAGAGACGAGTAACACTGTTGTGAAAAGGAAGAATATTCTGGCTGTGGCTAAACCCAAGATGGCGCAAATGCACTGAAACTATACAAATGCTTTTATTAAAACGAAAGACAGTTCACAACACTATACTTATTTACTACTATACATATTAAAACATCACTTCCTACTCCTAAAAATGTTTAAATTTCAGTAAAAAAACCATGTCGTGTAGATTAAATTGAGAAATAAATAAATTAATCAAATGAATAATGTGAAATTTAATCTGAATTTAGTCCAAATTCGTTCAAGATCCAGTTGTAATCAACATACTAAACATAATCGGCAGTGGTTGTTTAACATTCTGCTGTTCCTGAAATATTGGAGTATAATTAAAAAATACCTTAAGCAATGTAACAGACCAAAGCATTGTCATAATAATCATAATTAATTAATCATTCTCATAAAAACAGTATGTAATATTATGGTTCAGCACTTCATTAACTTGCCATACATTTACATCAATAAAAGAGATGTCTCACAGCCTAACTACATAGTTATTCAAACCATTTTATAAGTCATTAAAGCCTTTGTGTGCAGACAGAGTGATGGTTGTTAAATAAGGCAAAGCCAACTGGGTTTTTCGTCAATACGATTCAAATGTTTTAATGGAGGGGGCAACATGTTGCGTTGGATGTGTACTAAACTAACAAATTTTTGTGATTTAGTCAAATCCACGTGTACCATCCTTTTATCAATACATGTACTTATAGCACTATGCAGTTGATTTCGCCATTTTCATTGATTTAGAGATCGAGACTGAGGCATATTTGAGGCTCAGGAAGTAAGCCTTAATCAGTGCCAGTTTATGTCATTGCAATTTAGAATCAAAATTTTCAAAATCTGATATTCGTCGAGTTACAGTAAGAAAACCAAAAAATTCATTGGTCGACCCTCGTTAAACCGCCACCCCCACTTTACTCCATTAAGAACACAGAACCAATGTATCTTCCCACACATTGATTCGCCCTCCTTAAACCGCCATTTTTAATCCAGCACCAAAGATTGTGGTTTAAGGAGGTTCGACTTATATTAACTATTCCTTGACAATCTTAAATTTTAATTATTTGTTTTCTCCAAATTTTGGAAATCTTTTAGGTATGGTACTTTTCAGTTATCCGGCTGCCAATGTTGCTCATGTTGACACTGTTCGTAGCACTTAATGTGCTACGAATGAATAGTCTTAATATGAAAGTTAGGTTAGGAGAACCAAATTAAACTTATTATTAAATGATAAATTATTAAGTGGTGTTATTGTTTTTCTAACCAAACCCAGTAAGAATCCGGATAACTGAAAAGTACCACTTTTTATTACCTAGGTTAGCTTCTATAATTATCCCTCAACTTGGGAGGTGAAAAGTCAAATGGATGTGATC
>JAQIWH010005402.1:0-14729 GCA_034695005.1 Cryptops parisi | reverse complement strand
CGAACATTTCGAACGAGTCCCATTTCTTCTGAACGAGTTTGGACGAGCCTAAACGCTGATTTGCACGCCTCTAGTAACTAGTCTTACATTAGGGTTAGCAGTTATTTTATGGAGTGACTAGGCAAGGTGTGTAGAATAGGTATCGTGCTTCATTTTGTGTACTGTATATGTTGATAGCGTATAGCTTTATTCGCATATACAGTACTGTATGTGTATAGTAGACTTGCGAGTATAGTAGACTTTTGGAAAATTTAAATCTACTTTGTACACAGTGTGAAACCAAAAGCTTCACATGCTTGTTAATGTAGTATTATTCAAACCAAGTTACTGCATTCTAACGTTAATTAGAATGCTGTACGTTCTTGCATAATTGTTCTTGTATATTGAGTTTAACTTTGCTAATTGTGTTTGATATTGTACGCATCAATAACTAGCTAAATTGATTTCACATTAATGGCAACATTCGTAAAATATGAGTGAAATATATGTGTATAAATTTTACTACAAATATATACTTACTAGTTAGTATACATGTTTGTTTGCAAGCATCAGTGTAGATGTAATTATCAAACTTGTTCACTAAAATGGTTATTTTTTATTTCTAGGTCAAAGTACTTTCGAGGTAAAAAGATCCATGGAGATTGGGACATAAGAGTCGAACAGGTTAAACTTTTCTTTCTAATGCCATTTTATTTTTAAACATGTTACGTAACTGTTAATTGAAAGAAGTTATTTTTATAGACTTTATAATAATTCAATAAATTTTGTTTCTAGGCCGATTTCCGAGAGTTAAATTTAGCATCTTATTCCGAAACTGGAACAACTGTGGGCATGGTAGTCAATCGCAATGGCACCCAAGTAGTCAGGTAAACATTTTTGGTTGTATACCATCTAATTGAAAAACTTGGCGTAAAAGGGTGTTAAGTAACATTTTTGCTATTTTGAGGAAAATAAGTTTAAAGATCTAAACTCGCGTTGCTGTCTATGGGCTACTTCACACTACTTGCATTAATATCTTCGTACATATTGTTGTTTTGCCCAAAATTATGCGTTTGGAAGGTAGATTGCACCTGGTAACACTAAATGCTTCCAAGTCATTTTTGACAAAAATGTTACTTAACATCCTTTTATACCAGGTCCTTTAATTATATCACAGGTAAAACTGTAACAGTCGACTGAATGAATTCACCCCTGGTGTGGTTATTTTGTAACTGCATTTCATTATATCACGTACAATATGTCTTAACTGTACTTATTTTAATATGCTTCATTTTCTTTGTGCCAAAAAAAGATACTAGAGGTTGATTTTACTTGACTTAACCAGTTTAGGATACCGGAAGAAATATTGTCGCATGCAATCAAAGACAATTTCATTTCTAGTATTATTAGTTAATTATATCTTTGGCACTGCTGGGCGGTCGTAGTATTAAAACGTCAATGTGACAATGACTTTAATGTCACCACCAATTTACATTTCTAAGAGTCATCATGCAAAAGAAAGGATGGTTTGGCTAGGGGGTTATTTTGTCGTCGCTGATTGGCCAATTCCCCCTTTCATTGTCACGGCTAAACCTTTTAGCTTGGGAAGGAAGGTTGCCTTCAATTCCCACTTCCCAGTTCTAGCTCATCAAAGTTATTGAGTTTTCCCCGAGAGCTGTATGGATGGAATGGAAATTGGTGGAGATGGCCTTTATCATCTTTACCCATCTGCTCACACACATGTTTCTCTTCTCAAAGACATAGACACAAAAGCTTGACCAAAGAAAGAAAGAATGCTGGGAATGGAGGGAAAATGGAAACTTCACGAAGGTCCTAAGCATTCCGTCGAGAAATTAAAGGACCGGTTCAAAAACGTTGATGAAGTCAAAGATGACCCTTTTCATTGTGTTCTATTACTGGTTTCAATCCAATTTATTGACCTCTTTAGTTCGCTTGACTTTTGGGCATTGGATTCATTTCGGGCCCTGTATAGCCCGAAATGTAATTGTAGAGATGGGATCGTTACCGTTGGCATTGATCTTTAAAAGGGTTAAGTATGTGCAAAGTGAATTTAGTCTTTCCAACTACTGTAATTGGAAGAGATAAGGGAAAAGGCCTTTTAAATTGGAGAAAGTTGGATTTAGAATTTTTAGTATAGATTATTTTTTGTCTAATGAATGAGTAACAAGACAAGTTGGTTTTCCACCAATTTATTTTGTCACAACGTTGATTATTGTTAAAACGAGCTGTACGTCAACGATGATGGGAAGCAGTTGATTCAATTTATAAACACGATTTATTGATTCAACTCGTGTTGCTTCACCACATTCGTTACAGTTATTTATTGTTTTACCTCATGTTGTTTTGCAACATTCGTTGGTTAATGTTTTTTGTTTACTTCATCTCATTAGTCACTGCTTATGTTTATAACACATTTGTTATGTTATAAACATTGTTTTTAATTGTTGTCATGGAAACATTGAGGCAACGAAAAAAGGCACAAAAAGAGTGAAGGAGAGAAACACTTGGTTTTTATATTGTTTAATTTAATATGTATTAATGATGATACTGTTTTTTTTATTAACATTGCAGCAATTGACAATTTTTGTACTTGTCAAAACTTGCATTACAGATAGTGACATAATAAGCGACGTTATTTGTCGTATCGATATTTTTGCTTGCTTAATGAACGCGAAGAGAAATTGATGTTTCTTTACTATCAAACAGACATGCATAAACAGCGCTTTTTTGTTGTTGTTTTTCGTTTAATATGTTTACCTAGTTGATGAATTTATTACTATGGCATATCCATTAAATAACACATTTCAAGTCAACATGTTAATTATGTACCCTGTAGTTAATTTGCGTTTCAGAAATCTTTTCAGGACGTTTTCTCTGCAATGCAGTAATTGTGGAATGTATTTTTCGTAACCCACTCATAAACCTACTTACACAATTTGTGTGTTTAGTCGTGAACTAATTTTGACATATTAAAACTGAACTTTCGTCTTTGATATGAAATTTGACAACGTGATTCCAAAGGCGAACACATTTGATTCCAAACCAATTTCAAGAAGAAAAAAATTGACTAATTGAACTAAAATGTTAAGATAACTTCAAGTGTCAGGTTTTAAGACATTCTTTTCTTGTGTCGTCAATGATACATTATTTCTTATTGGCAGCAAAATTTGGCTTTTTGGGATTTTTTGGAACACGTCTTCTCAGTTTTCTGGCACACATTTCGATATGGGAGTAGTGGAGAACTTTCTTTTTACTATGGATTTGCCATCATAAAAGTTTGGGAAGATATTTTAGTGTAGGTTGGTAATATATATAGTTGTTGGCTCCCCTGAACGCTTTAAAATGAACGGTTCCTATCCGGAAGCAGGTGCCAAAATCGAAACTTGCTCCTATCGATTCCACCATCTACGAGGTGAATGGTTTGTGTTTTTGTTCTTGGCACCCATCGAGTGCTTTTACTTCACCTCACCGATATACACAACTGTCGTCTTCTTTTTGAAAACTCCTTTAAAGTCTAATACAATGGAACTTCCTAGGCGAATGAACCCCCAAAAATCATTTTACAAAAATGGTACCACTAACCGATGTTGAGGTTGATAAGAACTGGTCGATCGATATCGATAGTGAAGTGAGGTTTTGTTGTTTGACGTTAATTATCGATAAGTAAACAAGCAAAAAAAAACCCGTTCGGTTTAATCGATGTTTGTTTTAAAAGAACGTCTTTGAATGGTTTGATTCGGGTTTTTGCAGATTTTGGATTTTTCATTTTTTTTCCCCGCATAAATCGAGCACCCTTGATTTATAGTTGATACAGTGAAACTTGTATAGGACGTTGTTAATTTTTTGTTTAAAAGAAATTTACGCTGAAACATAAAATTTTTGTTGAAAAATAGTTGTTTTTTTTTTTCAGTTAATACGTATAAGCGACAAAATATAAGTGACAAAAATCTTTGCTTTCTACATATATGTCATAATGGAATACTCGTCAACCTTCGTATAAATGGATTAGATAATAAAAAAGACACTTTCCACTTCCTGGTGGAATTGCTGATGGTATAATCAATGAAACACCTTTGAGAAAGTGCTTTATCAGTTTTGTCATTAACAAGCACATTTTATTTGAAAGAAGAAAAAAATCAAAGCCTTGTTCGTTAAGAAACAAAACAATAAAAGTCATTTTTTTGTGTGGCATTTACTGTTCTATAATGTCCAGAATCCCGTTACTCATCATTTTGATAATCCATTTATTCCGTCTACCTTTGATAATAAAAATTTTCCCTTGGTGCCCATCGGAGTCAATCTACAAAAACCTTTCGAATCATCCAAGTGATGAGTTACAGATCCCAGAGCTAGGAACGACTTTGACAGTTGAAATTGTTAGACACAAGGTATATAGAGGTAAAGTTTACTTCTATATACCTTGGGTTAGACATAACTCGTACATAACTAATTTAATTAATTGGTTTTTAATTCAAACAAGAATGCTTTTTTTGTCCCAAAATACTGCATGGCTTACATTTCAAGAATAACTTCCGATTATGGACAATTTTATGAAATGAAAGCTTGACTACCAACTTGAGCCGCAAATTAGGACAATATTCTGCTTGATTTTCATCAAAATTTTTGAAACTGCGTTGTGAAAGACGATCACCTGTGTCCATTATGTGTAGCCAAGATGCACGTGATACAGCACAACAACATAGTTTATAATACAACAATAAACATCTAAATACATTTATATAGTTCCGTTAACTTGAAAAACTTGCTCATTGTTTGTTGAGTTCATTGCGTACAATATACCTGGAATATTAATTAGTGTTAATTATGAACGTTGTTTATTTTTTATATCAGTCGGTTATTTTTACAAAATATTCAAAGAAAAATTCTTTGCATAATTGATATTTCAAAAATATTTCTTTGGGTTTGCATGATGACATGTTTGTGGCGCTAGTAAAATGTTGTTTTTAACTGCCTAAACTGTTTATCTATTGATATTTATGGATATGTTCACCAGTTGAGGTTAATTCAGAAATCAAGTGTTGCTTCTTAAACTAACCTAAACTAATAGCCTTACCCATAGAAACTATAGTTAAAAACAAAAACTACGAGAGCCACAAACGTGTTTACCATGCAAACCCACGTACCAAAAAAAATTAGTTTGATATCTTTTTGTTTTTTTTCAATATTTTGATTATTTTCTTTTGGGAATAAAATTCAGAATTTTCAGCCAATCAATATACACGGAATTTGAATATTTTCTTTTTCTTTTCATTCTTAAGAAGCAACGTCTTTTCCTTTGAGCATTTCAATTCGAAGAAAATAAGATTCAAATAAGTATATGGCGATCAATAATAATTCTGGCTGGAAATGAATTTTTATTCAATTTTGTACTTTATAAAAAAATTCCAAATATTTTCTAAAGTACGTACAATACTGTATAGTGATAAGAATTCTTTATTTGCCTCATGTTTTCGACTTCATGCAATTTTTTTAATTAAATGTGTACATCATTCAATACTGTATATTTTTCTCTTATTATATCAGATCCTTTCGACCCGATTTTCTTCTCATTCGACAACATGTTCGAGATGCAAATTGCGATTTCCGAAACTTATTATTGGGATTTAAATACGGTGCATTACCCAGTGTCAACTCGCTACATAGCATCTACAATTTTCAAGACAAGCCTTGGGTGGTGAGTAATTTCATTTATGTAGATTTTTTGGACACTTTTGGATCGTCTTAAACCATAGTGAACTAATTTTTACACTTTTTGATTTAATGCATGAAATGACGTCACTAAGACATGATCTAGTCGTAGCCTAAGAATCATGTCGCTTGACCAATTAGAGAGAGTTACACGGCACTATGAACCAATGGAAATAGCATGGGCAAACCATACGTGAAATCATCGCGTTCTCATGTGTGACTTAGTTCACTATGGTTCAAACCTAGTCAATCGTGGCTTTATCTGGTCACACACCAGATAAAGCGGATTTATCGATATCTTGGATATCGATAAATGTACCATTTAGTAATACATATACAATAAATATACAGTAAATATAAATCGATACCGCGGTTTTCATTTAACTAAAAAGCTGCGTGTGACGCTCGTGTTCAGGTTTAGTTATTATTTTTAACTAAACTAGTGTGTATGGATATGGATATCTAACATGTGTATGGATATCTAACTTGTTGTCTATTTAACTAGGTTAGTTAAAAAATATAACACTTAATAATTTATTCCATAAACCATCCTCCTGTATAAGCGTTTGGTTTAATAGACTCATTAGAATTAGTAATGATTTTATCGTAGGCTCCTGTTTGTATATTATGAACCGTTTTTTACTATATTATTTTTTTCGGGAGTGTTAATTTTTTTTCATTATTATTTTATTGTTGGATATGATTTGTTAGAAAAAAAACTAGTTTTTTTTAGGAGTAGTAATGAAATTGAGCTCCCAAATTGATCCAATTGTTGGTGCATTACATTGCTCCGACATCGCTTGCAGCTACTGCCATCTATAGTCAGTTCAACGAACATAACATTAGTAATTTTTTTTCCAGTTTAAAATAAGTTAAATAGTGGAATTGTACTAAGCTATTATATAGTTACTATACTACTATACTATTTTTTTGTTTTTTATGTATAATCTTCGTTTTTCATATTGGAAAATAAACTACTCAATACAGGGTGTTCAGGGTGGTCAAATTTTAACCACAGATGCTACACATCAACTCCCTATAGACATAGGTCTGGAAATGCATACTTACACTGATTATGAAACAATAGGACTATGCGTTTAGGTGACTTTACTGCAAAAGGGAAGCTTTTTCGGGCTCATGTTTATATTTGTTGCTTGCTTTGATTTTATGCGTAGCATCTGTGGTAAAAAATTTGACTAGACACTAGATAAACCTTTCAGTAACCGGTTCCGATCGTTATACCGACAATCAAAATTCCGACATTTCATTTTGAAATGTCGGAATTTCAAAATAATCACCGAAATTCAAAATAATGACAATTCAAAATACCGACAGTTTATAATGCCGACAATTCAAAATGCCATTCTACCATCTAAGGGTGATTTTATTTAGACATTTAACTTTAAGTGAGGTATGTTAGGTTTAGGTTTTTTAGTTGTGATATTAAAGCTAAAATTCTGAACTGTATGTCGTTTGATTACCGGTGTTTTAACCTAGACCCACCGTGTATAATAATTTCTGTCAGATGATCAGTGCATTATAACTGCGACTGTATCCTAATAATATAAAAAAAAATAATAACCTTTCGTAACATCTTAATATACTAGCTTTCTTACACTCATATTTCTGCTCAAGGATACGTGTTTTGTTATTCTTTAGCCATTTAGCTACACGTTCGTACATCTACATTATTATGTTGTCTCCATTATTAATAACCATGAAAAATTGAACACAATGTAAGCATAATAACATTATTTGCAAAGATGAGTTATGGCCTTCAAAATGACTTCTGGTTTGTCATTTTGGTCTTTCATTTATTTTTGGACAACATTTGTCGCTTTGTGACATTTGCATTGTGAATGGCGATGTCCCTGATGTCACTCTTTTCGAACACAATGAGCGTGACAGATTTTTCAGACAAATAAGCTTATTTTTAGTAACAACAATTTTTTTGTAACGGTAATCATTTTTACGTAATTAAAATTAGTTTGTAAAAAAAAAATATATGATTAACTAATTATACATTAATATAATTAATAGATATTTTGACTTAATTGTAATTTTGTATATAACTGTTTCTCTTTCAGTTTTCGCAACTGATCCAAATTCAAAAACGCCTTGGCAAAGAAAACTTTCCATTGATCGATCAAGCCTTTTATCCAAACCATAAAGAAATGGTAAGTAACAATAATTTTTTTTTATATAGCTATATTTATTTATATATTTATATGATATTTTTTATTCGTGTCGGAAAAGAAAATTAGTACATCATTTTTTTTTTACGATATTTTGTTGTTGCGGATCTACAGTACATCATTATATACTGTATATAATGTTAACTACTATCTATTACAACATTTTTTTTCAAAGAACACGAGTTTGTTTTTTCTTAGTTTTTTTTTATACATTATTCGTAAAATACTTACACACTTAGAATTTTATTTCAAATATATAGAAAAAAAGCTCGACAAAAAAAAATTTGAATCTTACAGTAAGGGGTTAGTACAATATGACGTGTTAGTACATGAAAAGGTTTTTTTATCGCATATAAAGGGATATAGTTATTCTGAATACACATGATACTCGAGTCTATAATGAACTGATATACAGACAAAATTCCTAGATGAGTGAGTTTAGAGGTGAAATGTTGAATAAATAGACGATGATGATGTAGTAGGCCTCCATTTTGTTCGGTATATATATTACACAAAAGAAATTGTACCATTACGATTTTGTTGTTTTTTTCATAAATGTTTTTTTTTTCTATAAATGGTACTTATATTCTGATTACTCCATCGTTTGTACTAATTTGTACGTATTCACTTTTTTTTTTAATATTCATTTGAAATGTTAGTGAAAAAATTCTAGGGCTATGAATGGAGCTTGCTACAATGCAAAATTCTATATATCAAATATGGAATTTGTTTTAAAATTGCTTTCGTAATTTTTCACCAATACACTAAAATTTTGTGAAAAATTACGAATTTGAAGTGTACATTTTTGTATACATTTTTTCAAGTGTTTTTGTTATGCTTAATACTAAACGTATATAACTTTGTTTTATTTAAAAAAATGATACATCACTTATAATTATAATTTTGAGAATTTGCATATATGTTTATCTCATTAATTGAGATAAACTTTTTTAACTATGTCAATTTTTGTTGTTCTAAATTTCACTTCCATTAATGAGGATGACACCCAAATTAAATGCAACTTTATTTTTGTTTCACGTTTGTTTGTTTTTTTTTTTCAATTGATGATTAAAAAAAATAAATTTATCATATACCCTTTTCGTATAAAATAATAATTGTTTTTTAAAAAAAAAAAATTAACGTGAAAAAAAAAATTGAGAATATTTGAGAGAGAAACAAAAGTTTTTCGTAACCACTTCACGGTTCCAAAAGTCTGTCTTTCTTTTGCTTTCTCTTCCTTTCCTTGAGGCAAGTGCGATACGTTTTGCTTTTGTTCCAGTCGCATTTTCCATGTGCTTGTTGCATGCAAATAGCGTGCTGACTTTGACATCCACCTTGAGAGTCGCGCCAAGTATCCCACAGACACGTATTGTGGTTCTTTGGACATGAGCGAGTTGTATCTGGACAATAGGACACCTGAATCTGTAACAAGACAATGATACCTCGTTTATTCTCTAATCACAGTGAACTCCTAGGTTATCTCACCATTGTTAGTAAAGCCAAGTCAAATGGCGATTAGTATTATTTCAGCCATGCATGACATAAAAGTGATAAATAAAACTCGAGTTGTTGTGGGAGTTGGATACTGTAAACATTACAGTATGCGGTAGTGTGGATTCCACTTACATGGCTTACCTTGCATTCGCATCCTTGCTTGTAAAGCAGTCGAAATCCTTTTCTTTGTTTGGACGTTAGCATGCTCCACTTTTGGTGATAATTGCATAGTGATATCGATGCTCTGTTGTTATATGTTCGTCCTGTAAAATAATAAAGAAAAACGTGAGTGTGAATTGTTTGAAAGTGGTCGTTTTTTGGAATGTGTGTTATAACACAGTGCACGTTGGGAAATGTGCATTGTGAAGTAATGTTTTAGTTTGCTTGGTGAAACATTTGTGCATTGTGAAGCACTGTAATGTATTACAAAGCTTGATGTATTAGATTGAATGTATTACAATGTTTTACTTTTCTTGGTGAAACGTGTGTACATTGAAAACCGTTGTGCTGTGTTGTGAACCATTGTAATGCATTTGACTCATTGTAATGCATTTAACTCATTGTAATGCATTGTAATAATGTTGTAAAACATTGTACTGCATACTGAACCATCAATGCATTTTGTGGCACTGTAATATATTGTTAAACATTGTAATACATTGTGAAATATTACAACACATTAGGAACCATTACGATATGCATTGTGAAACATTGCAATAAGTTATGAAAGAGTGACATTTACATTGTGAAACATTGTAGTACATTGTTCTCATAATGAAACAACAATGTATTATGAAACGTAATACATTGTAATGAATCAACAATGCATTGTGAAAGTGCATGCATAACGAAGCGTTGTGACGTGTTGTAATACATTGTCAATAGATTAGAAATCATTGCAGTGCACTGTGAAACATTGCAGTACATTGTGAAATGATGTAATACATTGATGAACCAACAATGCAGCATTGTGAAACTTCATGCATAACGAAGCGTCGTAATGCATTGTAAGGTGCTGTGATAAATTGTCAAACATTATCAATAGATTAGGAATCATTACAGTGCATTGTGAAACATTGTAGTACATTGTGAAACGATGTAATACATTGTTCTGTGAAATGAACCAGCAATGCATTGTGAAATTGCATGCATAACCAAACGTTGTAAGGCACTTTGAAACACTGTAATACATTATGATCAATCAATGCTATTGTTGAGACAATACATAATGAAATGTTATGCATTGTGAACCATTGTATGGCACTGTAAAAACATCAATTCATCATGAAACGTATGCATCACCAGACGTTCTAATGGAGAAGGGGTATATTGGGGTCGTTTAACATGAGCTTTGTTGTAATCACAGTTTTAAATGCATTGTAGTGCAACGTGATGCGATTTTGCGCATGAGCGATGCGTTGTTGTTGTTGTGAAGGTTAATTTTACCTGCAACAAGATATTTCATGTTTTCCATCAATTTCACTCCACACATGCCATCGTCTTCGTGCGACCAAATCACTTTGGACTTTAACGCTAGACTTGCTTTATCCGTCATCTAAACATAATAACAACATGTAAGTAATTTGTCAAAAACAGTGGAGAGGGGGGGGGTGTAGTAAGGTAACTTGATATAGTCATTTACCTTGAAAACCTTTTTGATGACGACGTGGTAAGCTACCATTCGTTCCGTGACATTCTGTCTGCTTTCTTTCACTTTGACCATTAGAACTGCAAAGATAAATTTTGTCTACAATGAACTAAGATGTTTGTTTACGATGTTGAGCTAAGATGTTGAATAAAACGGTTAGTTAATATATTTTTTTTCAAGCTTCAGGTTGTTTACAATTGATTTTTGTTCTAGCTTTTTGTGTATCTCACAATGGAAAGTAGTACAGTACTTTCAAAAAGACCAGTTTCGTAGTAATTCAAGGAAAAAAAAACCTTTTATTTTTTATCTTTATTGTTATTATTCTAGGCACGTTCGTTTACCTTTCGGCACGTTTTCATCGATCACGAATTGCAAATGACAGTTCGATAACGAAAGGAAAAAAATAAACTAAAATGGGAGTAGTACAGTATATAGTCAAGTCCAACCAAAAAAAAAATAAATTGTGAAAAATTGTGTTGGATAAAAATATGATTTATTATAACATTCTCAAGTTGGCATTTTGATGTATGCACCTTTCAAGCGTCATATTTTATTTATCTATTTTTTGCACCCAGTTTTTGTGGCTTATCGTTTTGTAAAGCAGCGTAAAAAAGGTAAAAAAATGACCATTGACTAAGAAATAGCATATCATATATTGTCTTTTTAAAAATTTTATACATGTATATACATATTTTAACAAGAGATTATATAGCAATATATTTACAGCATTTTTAGTGCATACTTCAACCGACCACTAAATCAGTTAAACTGAGTGTTTAGTTATATGCACAGTATATGCATACAATACTGTATGCAAATATATAATGTAGCCACTGTATAGAATATCTAACCTCTTTTGGCAAAGTATGAAATAACACCTTGTAATCAACTGTTGTAGGTTAGGTTAGGTTAGGTTAGTTTAGATTTCTTTTAAAAACGTTCTTACCAAGCTTTAGATAGTAACCTAAATTAACATAACTATTCCAATGTCAATTTCATGCATTGCCTAAACCAAGCTTGGGATTCTATAAAATGCCTGGTTTCAATACAATGCCAGTAGGTAACATACGGTATATACATGTACAATATATTGCATATATTGTACATATATACGTATACATATTGTACACAATCTGGTAAACCTTTAATTCAGGTTGGTGAGCGGAGTTTAGCTAAAATATCGTTAAGATAACGATATTTTGGTAAGTATATACAGAATACAGTAGTGCTCATATATAGAAGATAAATGGAATATTTTATTGTATTTTCTAACTAAGCTAACCTGGTAAATATACCCATACTAGGTTTGGTTAGGTAAAAACAACATTGAAATATTCCATTCATCTTCGAGATAAATTTTTGCTCAGCTCCGCCCGCCAACCTAAAGTAAAAGTTTACCCATATTTTGTATTTATGTACAGTATATACAATACTGTATACTGAATATGCTAGGTTAGTTACGCATTAATTCGTATAATAGAGAATTTTTGTCTGTCATATAACGTGCATCTGGGAGAATTTATGCTGTCGAAATCTCATATAAGGAACTCTCGTACATCGAATCAAGGGATGTCATTACCGGTATTACCGTTACCGGTTTACCGGTAACCGAGGGAAAAATTCCTTCGCTAATTACCGGTAAATTGGTGAATATTTACCGGTAATTTTCTATTAAAAAATTCGTTAGCTAATTTTGAATTATTGAACGTTTGAATTATCTGAATGTTTATTTTCCAACCCAAATAATCTCAAATGGTATTCATTGTGAGAATCCCGGCGATATTGTCGTCGTTAAAGACAATGAAGACCAAGAACTATCCCAGAAACAAAATAGAAAATATGAAAAAAGAGTTTAATTTAATGATCAAACGAACACAATTTACGAATTCTAAACGACCAAGCCAACGTTTAACTAGCATCTTTCAAATCAATGATTAAATCAGAATTAATGTTATTTAGTGAAAAAACAAATAGAGGAAATATTTAGATGCCATTTACTAAGCATTGCTGACAATTTTTCCAACAAGCGTAGGGTTTTTGAAATAGCTTATTTCTGCTGCAGGACGCTTCTACACTAAAATATGATTTCACTTAAACGACAGTATATTGGACAATCTATATTTTTGCGTGCATATTTTTGTAACACAAAAGATAATTAAGAAAAATGTTAAGACAAAATCCTAGACAATTTGTGATTTTTAAAGTACTGTAGTTATAGATAGACTGTAGTTACGTAGCAAGTATAAAACGTTTTGTAACATTCTATTCTATGTTGTCATGATTTGGATTTGGTTAATGGCTGCCTGACAGGCCATTTTGTGTCAAGTCATGGGCAACTGGAACAATTTGTGGACAACTATGACGTCAGCGTTTTGCCCATTCAGTGAAAACTGTTTGACAAGAATCTGATGTCAAAGTTCTCTACAAGTTGCTCGAATGACTTTCCATCAAAAATGGCATTGTCAGGTGGCCTTTAGATCGTTGATCTTTTGATTGAGATTTTTATTTCCTCATATTATCTAAAATATTTTTTATTGTAACGATGTTTAATCATGGTTTAACTAATATTTCTTTTATTTAAGGTTCTGTATTTTATTTCTGTGATTCTCGAATTCAAATTTCTACTTCTTAAATTTATTTTCCTTTCACCGGTAATGGTCCAAATAATTTACCGGCAAATGCGATTTGGTATTTTTTTGACAACCCTACTTGGCAGTCATTGTTACTTGGCTCGTATGGGGGAACTCTTCTTACATTTCTTCCATTGCCATGTTGCAAGAACACATCTCTTGCCCATTTTCCTGGTCACTTCTTTTGGATGGCATGATGCAATCTCTGGAGTGTTACCACATCCTCAGTGCTGTTGATGGTGGTGCGTGGTTTCAGCCAGTTGATGAGGTTAATGCCTTCCATGTCTCAAAACACTGCTCAACTGAGGAAGCTGTTCGGAACTTTTTCAGTGGAGGGTTGCTTTTACATTTCCACTGCATTGATTGTGTCTTGGCTGGTTCACGGTAATAGAGCCATGTCTCATTGCCTGTGACGACCCTGTCTATAGTCTGCAGGATTCTGGTCGTAGCGTAGCAGGACATTGTTGCACATGTTCATATGCTGTTGTTTTTGTGCAACAGTTATGGATTTGGGGATCCTAACACCCTCCCCAATTGAAGTTGCTTGTGCATGATTCACTACAATGTGCATTTGGCAAGTTTTGTGGCCACCAACATGTCTGAGCATGTGATGCGGCAGTTCTCCAGGATCACTTTCTCCATTTGGGCAATGTTGGTTTGCGTTGTTACAGCTTCTTCTCTTCTTTGGTAACACGTGGCCATTCTTGCATTTCTCTACCCAGCTGTATACAGTTTTTCGTGAAGGTATTGTAACATGAGCATTCACTAGTCGGTGCACAGAAACTAGCAGCAAATCGAGCCATTTCAGTCGAGCATTCATGCTCCACCGGCAGTAGAACAGTGCAATGCAAAGGAAACAACACAAGCAAAATTTGGTGCTTGCTCGTGCTCCACTAGACACTCAGTTTTTTCACAATTCTTTGATTGTGATTTCACAAGTCAATTTTGACTTGTGAATCTTTTTTGCTCTATTTAAATCAGGGCTGGGTAACGAAATGAATTACGTTACGTTTTTCGTTTCCGTTATTAATTAATCTATTCTTTTCGTTCCGT
>JAQIWH010005401.1:0-14730 GCA_034695005.1 Cryptops parisi | reverse complement strand
TACATACACATACATACATACACACACACAATATGTATATAACGTACTTGTAATATCCTCTATAATTCCCATAATGTGATGAACAAAGACAGGTATTGTCATAGTTGCTTGGTGATTTGACATGTACAATACTGTATTATGTTTTTTGTAGTTGGTTTTTATGTAACTTGATTAAAATGAATTCAACACTTTTTGTGAAACGGTCAAATTTATTGTATGGTACCTTTGAGAATCGTTTGCAAGTTGTAGAGCCAAATAGCATTTATGATGTGTCATTGCTCGATAATGGTTGTGGTTTACGGCTTTACCATTATTTTACGATAAAGAGGGACAAAAGTAGGTTAACAACCATTAAAGCCTGAAATTTGAAATTTGAGCAAAATGATCACACAATGCTGAAAAAAGAAATACCCTCTGATAAGTAAAATAAGTCAAAGTTTTACATCGGCATGGAGTTTAATGTTCGTTCGGTTTTCGACGTAAAATTAAATTTTATTTAAATGTAGTACATCGATAACATCGTTTGATGTTGCACAAAAAATGTTTTATTTTAGTTAAACGTATCCGACTTAAATACAAATGTCATAGCTTTCAACTCTTTCGTTTAAAAAAAAAGGGGGTTTCTAATTTTGAAGAACGGTACCTATCATCCTAGGAAGGTCATAAAATTTAACCAGATCCCTGGTATTTAGTTGTTTTTCTGTGAAAATAAATCTTAAGGAAAAATATAAACTCCGTTAAATAGTTCAAATATCAAACTTTTACAAGAAAGGGTAAGCATTTTTTTAAACAGTTATCATTAAGATCTAGGATTTGTACAAATCCAATGTTTGATATTTGCAGGATACAGGGTACTACAGTATAACTAGAATGTCTAATTCTTGTATTAAAGTAAACAAGCAAAATAATCATATGGACCAGACTGGTTGAAGATAGATTTAAAATGCACACAAATAGTAGTTGAAATTTGGAACTTGTATCTCTAGATTTCTTGTCTTAATCTACTAAACACACAAAATCTGAAACTGAAGATGGTGTTAGGTTTTACATTAAAGTTGTATTTATTTTAGTTTTTTACTAGCATCCGTAATACAGTATTATCTTATTAAAATTTAATTTATTCGAGTTATTTTTTTTCATAAATTGAAGTACCGGTATACATACTTTAGTTTTTTGTGCAGAAGTAATTCTAAGCAATACTCCAGCAGTGAATATTTTCATATGCATAGTGTGCTAGGTCAAAATTGAAAGTAGGGTATGAGAATGGAAATAAATAAACTCGGAGGAAAATACGTGGAATAATGGAAATACATTCATAGTACAGCATTTCGTCGGCTTAGAGTGTAAACCTGCTAACTCCATTTTTGTTACATTTTAAGATTAACACACTAGCCGAAAGGGAAAGAGTTGTCGCATCGACTAATAAAACCAGTTCAGCTCAATTTGACTTCTGAAATAGTGTATTGTAAATGTGTAAAGAATAAACCAGCTAACTTCATGCCATTCAAACTTCGCGGCTAACTAGCACCGTTTCGTCATTTTGTGTCTGATCGATCTCGGTAGCTCGCATGTGAGTTTGTAGAAAGAATTCATGGTTGTTTCAATAATGGATATTTATAAACATTGATTAATTTAAAACTTGAAGAGATTGTTTATTTTAAAACTTGAAAAAAATGTGATTAATATTCATTAAGTTTAGTTTTGCACGAAAACGATATCTAATTAGGCAAAATTTTAGTTTAAAATTCGTACTGGAAATTCCAAACTAAGCATTATGTTTGTACAAAATGCAAGTGTGTCATAAAGAAGGTAGTTAACAGTTGTTTCGTTTACAACATGCTTGTCTGAATAGTAATTCGACAAAACAAATATATCTACAAAAGTTAGGTGCAGTATTAACAAGATACAATAATAATAAAAAAGTGTTTTTAAAACCCCACTTATTAAATGAATGAATTTAGGTTGTTACTATGATATACCTTACTAGAAAAAACATAAGGTGGTTCCTGAAAAATAATTTTACTATAAATCCAATGAAAACCCCAAAATTTGTTTCCAGCCTAGTCACAAGACGAATGAATTAATTAACATACTGGTATAAGGTAACGGGCAAGGTGATACGTTAAGGTGATACCTATGCTGTATCGTTGTAGAAATTCTATTGTTGAAAACTAAAACAACCTTCCAATTTTTTATAAGCTTTTATTTAGTTCCACTCTATACGTTAAATCTTGTGATAAATGTTTAACCACTTTGTGTATCCTAGAAACTTAAACACTTGTGTGGCAGTTGACTTTTGAAACGGGAGACTCATTTACGGGTTTGATTAAAATCAGTTACATGCAAAGCTTGTAAGCGATATTTCACCACGTTTCGTGTGTCCTGGATACTTAAAATCCTGAATGCTTTAAATTTGGTGTACACTTCAATCATGTGCGACAATTCAATCTGTCAAAGTTTGAAGTATCACTGTCGTGACATTGATCACTTATTGACACGTCAAAAGTCATGTTTTCTGATAGAATGTTGCTTATGCTGGATATTTTTGTTTCGCATTGTTGTGGATATTGTATAGATTACTACATACAAATAGTTTACTTCATATACGTATAGTTTACTACATACAATATTTTTTTAGTGTAAAACATCCATCTGAATAAACACACAAGAATCTCTGGGCTGGTTAAAATACTTTCAAATAATAGATACTTTAAACATTAATATTTTGGACAAAACACACGTGAACAGTAATTGACTAAATACCTAAGATATCAATATTCTTATAAGTTACTAAGATTTTTAAGATTGCAACGTTCAAGCATAACCGTTATAGTAATAAAAAAAACCAGAAGTATTTTGTATACTCGTCAGCATAACGGGAAATTTTTTTTTGTTTATTACGTAGTTTATTGTTTTTAAACGTTAAAATTAAAAACATCCTGGCGGCAAATCATCTTCGCGGCGTAACGCGTTAACAGCCGCAGCGAATCGGTTACGGCGAAGTGTCCTGGGTTCCAGAATCGTCTGGGCAAAGCTATCAAAACAATAATAAAATGAAAAACATATATAAAAAAAAATCTAATTTAGACCAATAAACAATGTATGAAATATACAGGGTAGTCCAGAAAGCAAGCGAGCGCCAACGGCCTCGCATGCGTTAAGCACTATGTTATTTAGTATAATATCAGCAGTTTGAGTGAGCGCTAACTTATTACAATTTACTGAATTTTCTTCATTATTATTATTAAACACATTAACTTTTTATTTTTTCATTCCTACGTTAACCACGGCATTTTTTTCCAAGTTTTATGAAAAGATGAGCAGTTGATGAAAAGAAATGTTTGAGCAACTTTCGCAAGAATTGGTATCAGATGGATATCTATTTGCCATATGGCAGTCACATTAAATGAACTAAAATGACTATTCGATGAAACATGATGTATTTTGCTATAAAATAACGCATCAATCAATTGGCTCACTATTTTCGATAACTTTTTGTACACTTTCCAAGTTGATAAAGTTCTTTTTGGACCACCCTATATACGTGTATGCTTTCATTAGAAATGTTATGTAATTTTAAATGTAATTATTTACAGTAACACAATATATTGCAATGTTTGTTATTACAGTATTAGGATGAGGCATTACAAGTAGGTACAGCCAATTTTCGGTTTACGAATGGTTCCATTCCAAAACGTTGTTCGTTATATAATGACATAATATTAAATTATACTTTAATATAATTATGTCAGGGTTATATGTATGTTTTACTCTTTGAACATTTTATACTTTTGCAGTCATTTCAAGACATTGCAACCATGTACGGTACGTAACATCGTTTATCCAATACGTTTTATTATAATGTATGTACGTGTTATGATTTTTCATATACAACACGTAATATAAAATAAAACGAAACAAAATATGAACATTAAAGAATAGAATAAAAATAAGGTATTTGTATGAATTGTGACGTTTGTTATAGCGAATCTAATTGTTATAAAATGCAAAGATCCTTCTCCTCACCAGTGATGTTTCTATAGAAACATAACATTGCATTTTTGCATTTTATAACAATGTTGCTTTCAGTAAAGAATTTTTTTACAAGCGCGTGCTTCCACACCAGTGCCACCGTGTGTGAAAATTCCGAAATAAAAAATAAATACTCTAACTGTAACAAATATTGCGCAGCAATATGAGTTAAATGAATAAATACCTTTTCTATCATTTTTGACGGGCTATTTACTAGTGTTCGTATATTTTGTAAACTAAAAATTGCCTGTGATAGTTGAGCATATGAGTTATGAGGCTAATGAATGAATAAGGTTGGATAAAAAAAGTGGTTTTAGGTATCACCTTAAAAAATTCCTTATCGAAACATTCGAAAAATGTGTCCACCTGAAAGTAAAAAACAAAACAGATTGTGTTAAATAAAATGATCTTTTTTTTTCAATGTGAGTTAGTATTTCAACTACTAATTGCAAATACAGTGTACGCATACAGTATGTACACATTATCGTATTATAACTGGTATAAAGTTATTACCTCCACATGTTGACCTGTCGAACAAGAATCTATAGCTTCCATAATTTCATTCTCTTTCTGTAAGAAAATGTTTTTAGTAAATGTTTTGATCCCGAATCGCCCTACATTTGAACACGTTGAATAGTTGTAATGATTTATCATGTAGTAATTCTTTAATCGTATTAATCATCATAATATAAGTTGCTGAGTATTGTCCGTAGCTTTCATGCAGATATAACGTAGCGTCAAGTTTACTCGCAACATTCGTTGTTTCCTAAACTAAAACGTTCCACACGGACTGATAGAACGATGTGGCTATACGTATAATGATGCTTCTTAATGTGGAGTTTTTTCAGTTTTTGTAGTTATGAGAATATTTGTAGTGTAGTCTACTTATACTGGTACCCATTAAAATCTGTGTACAACACGAAAATTCATCATCAGCAAAACTTAGTCTATAACAATCATGTTTCCAACGATACCGTTCTTTGATTCCACTTTATTATAAATTGAAAAAAAAAATATCGAGAAAACCAAGAAAGAAATAACTGAAAAAAATCTTATCTTGTTAACTGACCAGTAAAAAACGTTATCGCATGATAATTTAATTACCAGCATTATTTTAGTTTTCAGCAATAAATACTTACTTCCCGTGCTACAGCACGGGTTAGTTATAGTTAATACCGTACGTGTGTTAATTAAAATAATAAAAGTTCATCGGATTAACCATTCTTACGAGTCTGATGTAAACTTACCTTTTGTATGTATGGTTTCAAATATTTTTTATACCCATCTGGTAAAAACGTCTCGTTTCCTTTCTTGAAAAATAAATGAAAACATTGAGAGAGCTCGCACATCATTTTAGTTTTGTAACCAAATTAGCTTAATCATTTCGCTATTGCTGTAAGAAATGAACTTTTTTTTTACCACGTATCCTGCTTTCTCCTGAGCGCAATCATAAGCTTTCGAGTATTCTTCCTAGAATACCCTTAATAATTATGATAGGTCAATTAATTATATACAGCTATCGTATGGAACATACATACGTCATACTCAGCAGATTCATTATTTGTGCTATTTGTATCATATTCCGAATAATCTTGACTACTTGATTCTGTATAGTTGTTTTCATCATAATCTGTGTAATTTGGGAATACATATCCACATTCGTCTTCTACGACACTGTAAAACTGAAATTTTGAATACTATATTAATACAATAAAAGCTTTGTTAAGTGGTTACGGAGTGGTAAATGTTTGTGATATGTGTCACGGAATTATGAATTCAGAATACGGAATTAATCTTAAAACAATATTGAAAATAAGCATCTTACATCTTTGTTTTCTTTGTCCCAATCTACGCATATAGTCTACAAAAAAATTTTAAAGAATACTTTTTTTTAAATAAAACTACAAAATTTGTAAAATTTTTTGCACGCATTTCATAAGAACACTTACTAGGTTTTCGTCATCAACATCGTTATGTTTAAATTCGTCTGGACAAACCTGATTCCCACCAAAAAATAAATAATAATAAAATTGAAAAGAAATAAACCCAATGACTGATATAGATAGTACTGTACCAGGGCCGTAGCCAGCCCCTACCCTCCAAAATCTTTTTATAACCTTTATACACAAATTTAATATTGATATTTTAATGGGAAGAAAAATCTTTTTTTTTTTAAATTAAAAGCTCAAATATAGTCTGCGATTGAATACTGAAACTTGTTGTTTCTGGCTCTGCCTTCGTGCACATCCACTGGAGTGCATCAAATAAACAACAACGCTGTTCAACTAAAAGGTTGTGCTTAAAAAACAAAGTTTTTATCTAATCTTGTTTACGGAATGTAACACCATGGAGATAGAAGGTCTTTAGCTTCCATCTCTATAGTAGAGATCTCTATGGTTGTTATTTTTAATAGAAAGCAAGGATTGAAAAAACCATTGTCCCAGCCTGGAATCGAACCAGGGATCTCTCGTACTTGCGACAAGACGAATGAAGGGCGGTCTCGATACACTCAATATGAGCCATGGTGAAGGTTGAAGAAGAGTTTATTATGCTCCCATTTCTTCCGTTCCGGTAGCTCAGCGTATTAGAGCGTCTTGTCGTGAGTATGAGAAATCCCTGGTTCGATCCCAGGCTAGGACAAGGATTTTTTCAATCTTTGTTTTTTTATTCTAAACTATATTATCTGCTGCAGGTGTCATTAGCTTGAGGAGGAATTGTATTGTCCTTCGAAATTTCTTAGTTTCGAATTTATTATTATTTACATATATGTTAAAAAATCAAGTTTTTTTTTCTTATTTCAATGATTTAAGTGTTTGCACCTCTCCCCTCCAAAAAAAGGTATGGGCCCTCTCTGAAAAAATATTCTGACTACAGGCCTGGTACTGTATGTACTACTAGATATTAAAAAGCTTTTAAGGTAAATGTTGTACCAACATTCAAGCATGAGCGTTTCAATAAAAAATATTCTTAAGATTATAATAATCGAGGAGAGTCTTAAATGATTTAATAATAAAAAAGGTTATTGTTAAAAATTTATAAACTATTTTATTATAATATTGTAAATAATAAGGTGAAGAATTAAAGTGATAGTAAAGTATTTGAGGATAATGAATGAACTTGAGATTAAATGGCACCTTTTCAATTTCCCGGTTGAAACATTCGTAAAATTCATCTTTCTGAAATGTTAGACATGCATAGTTTGAAATGAAAATGTTTCGAAGTCGATATTGCAAATACTAACTACGATTATACATGTGTTATTGTATTATGTATAAAATTGTTACCTTTATTTCGTCCTGACCTTTCGAACAGGTATCTATTACTTCCATAGTTTCTTTCTCCTTCAAAATAAATATTTTCAGTAAATGGTTTGAACATACTTAAATCATTGTACATTTGAGCACTCTTGATATTGAAGTATGACGTATTATAAAGTACAGTAGAACCCCCGATCCGCTGACTCAGCATTTGGGGTTTCAGTTATCCGTGATCGACTTCAGTCCTATATTATATGCAATATTCGTACAGTTTACAACTTTTAAATTGTGCGCAGTTCTGCATATCGTGGGAAAATTTTGTGGTTGTCTTTTTATTTTAAAGAAATTGTTGTTAATCAAAACAAAAGTGGTGTTGGCAATTCAAATGTCAAAGAGTGAAATTGTATATTAAAATTGCATTCTTCGATTTTATCATCATTAGTTATTGTTGTTGTCTTTTTCTGCGTAATTTATGAATTAAAATATCATAGGTACATATTTACATGAAATAAATAGCATTCGCTACTATCCGCGGATTCAGGTATCTGCGGGTTGGCTTGGAGCCTATCCCCCCCGCGGACACGGGGTTCTACTGTATAGCTATTATTTTAGAGACTATGGGCTATTAGCACATTGTGATAGTTTAACACTTTTAGCATTTACATCCAGTAAACTTAAACAAAGTCAATAGATTGTCATCCATTAAGTAGGTACTCAATACGAGTTTCAAAAGTGCCAGATATTTAACCATGAATCATATTTTACGAAGTAAGGCTTTTTACGCGTGTGTTACTTAAACATGGATTATCATCAGATTAACCTTTTTCAATAGTATGTAATGTGAACCTACCTTTTGTATGTATGGTTTCAAATAAGTTTTATACTCATTTGGTAAAAGCGTTCCTTTTCCTTTCTTGAAAAATAAATGAAAACTGTGAGAAAACTCGTACAGTACTGTGCATAATTTTAGTTTTGTTTAGCCAAATTAGCTTGAACATTTTGATATTGTTGTAGAAATAGTTTACCATATATCCTGCCTTCTCCAGAGCGCAATGAATAGCGTTCAAGAATTCATCCTAGGATACGTTTTATAATTGATATGTCCATCGTATACAGCTGTATCGTATGGAAGAGCATACTCACGTCGGCATAATCTGTGTGATTTGGGGATACATATCCACATTCTTCTACGAGACTGTTGAACTGAAAAGAAACATTTTTAGTACCTCATTAATAGTAAACTTGTAGTGACAGAATCAATTCAATTTTTAATCATTCATGTTCAATTTGGTGAAAAGATTAGACCTACATATTACAGTACATGACCAGAGATGTCAAACAGCATTTTGTGATAAAAAGACCATTCAAATACGAGTTAGCCAAACCGTTTGGGATTCATTAGGCGCCTTTTTAAAAGAGGAACTTTTTATTCAGTTTTTTAGCAATTCAGGAGATATTCACATTTTTAAACCGGAGCAAAAACCTTTGTTTCACCTGGTAGCCTATGTATTATTAGTTCATATACAACATTATCAATGTCTGTTGGTACTGCTTTATATATTACGTGCCTGTTAGAATATGTTACTTAATATGTTGATCTTTGTAAGGTAGTGATTTGAAATATTAAAAATGGAAAAGAATCACAAAATAGTATTGAAAAAAAGTATCTTACATCATCGTTTCTTGTGTTCCAATCTATGCACTTGAAAGTAACAAAAAATAAATAATTTATTTGCCCATGAATTTTTATGAATGTTTTACAATCTTGATTTTTTTTTCATGTATTTTATAAGTTGCAGAACACTTACCATATCATCTTGTTCAAAGGTAACTCCAAGCAGAGCTCCAGCAATTAATATTTTTATAAACATAATATATTCAAACGTTATGCAGTTTTTTTTACCAATAGATGCGAGTTCTTAAGAATATAGAAAAAAATGGGTTTTGTGAATGTATACATGTCCATTTATACCTGGTAGAACGATGTTTTTTCCCCAGCTCATTCACTCAAAGGACATCCTTCATTAACATGTGCACGTGTATGTAACATCCTTATAATATTCTCTATTGTTCCGAAAATGTGATGAACCATAATGTCATATTTTTTGTTGTGTTGTATTTTATGTTGTTTTTTTGTGTTATGTTTTTGTAGTTAGTTTTTTTATATGTAACTCCATTCAATAAATAATCAATTCAACATCTTTTGTGAAATGCTGAATTGAATTTTACTTTAGCGACTCGTTGGCAAGGTGTCAAGAAAACAACATTTGTGATTTGTCATTGCTCAGATGGTATTAATGATCGTTTTTTATAGGTTCTATTATTTTTTTGCGATAAAAAAAAAGGATAAACGTTTTCTTAAAAGATTGCTTACTTCAAAAATAAAACACCCGACTGCGTATAAACTATGAATATAGCGTCTGTCATTGGTTTTTCATTAGCAAGTGACACTCGATGGACTAAGTCGAATTCATAACTGGGCACAAGTCCGTTAATCCGTTAATCGTTAATTAACGAAGTTAAAAATTGATTAACGATTTAACTTTAAAGGTAACATGAAAAAACGTTAACGGATTCATTAACTTCCGTTACATTTTCCGCTAATTCAAGTCCGTTAACTCAAATACGTAGCGTTGTCGATTGAATCAATGCCAGCAACTCTACACCCTACAGATGCATACCTACTCTGTTGCTGTTGAATTCGGGTTGTACACTTAATGAGTTATTTCGTTATACAAACATGATTTAAACAACGTTACACTTATATTAGCTTAACGATCGTTTTAGTTTCAGTTACCAACAATCACTATTCGCCATTATCTCCGTGTGCCACCGACGAATGACACGTGCGATTGCGAGGATAATGACGTAGATAGAGGAATGAGGAATAAAGCATTTACAATTTCTTATATATACTGTACCAAAGATGTTATCTTTTGATTCACAAGTCATATAAAACTTTATACTTGTTGATATTTAATATTTACAAATCAATATTTTCAGTTTTAATATTGTTTTTAGTAAAATCAGAACTATATGTATACACAACCGAATCTTAATCTGAAGAAAACTATGACAAAGTTTAGCGTAACAACGTTTGTTCATATGTATTAACTGTTTTCACCCATTTTTTCTGTACAATGATTGGGCGGACAACAAAATCTTGGAAAGCTTTTTTTTTTAATTTCAACAATAACAAATACATAAAAACATGCCAACTGGTTTTTATCATTAACAATATGGTTGTCCAACACCGTCAACAGCGCCCTCAACAATGTACACTATATCATACTGTTTAAAAAACCAAAACTAAATATCAAAAAATGAATCAGTTCCAAATGTTTTCATCATCCAAGCAAAACAAACTTTCCCCATCCAACGAACATTTTCAAAAACGTGTTTTTAAATATCACTTGTTAATGACTGATTTTACTTCATTTGTAATATGTACATTGTTATTTATGTATTAAAAAATTACTAATAAAAGATATCCAGTTAACTTCTTGGAATCAACTCCGTTTCGCATTAGGAGAATCTTTCAATCTATTGGCCAATCTCAATCTTAATCTAATAAATCTAAGTTATTTGTAAAGCTGATCTATGAGCCGAGCCTATAAACAAATTTTAACATTTATAATTTATAATTGATCCAAAGGATCGTGATCATAAGAAATAATAAATATGTTCAATCTGTCTGATTTAATTTTTATCCGATTTTTAAAAATTATTTAGCATAAGTAGTCTATTGTGTTTATTTATTTAATCAATAGACACAATAGAATAATTTAGTTAATTCACTAAATATTGGGTTTTATTTAAAAAAATTCCCTAATTTTTCATGTCTTAAAAAACCTAAACCTAAAAAGAGAACCAATGTTTAAAATAGCTTCTTTCAACTCAAAAACGTTGTTTTAGCCTTAAACTTTTAGGGATGTAAAGTTTAACGATCCCAAAAAGACTTACATCACCATTTTAGGTGGGTTTTTTTAAAGAAAAAAACCATTTTTTTGCGTTAACGGATTGACGGATTTGTTAACTTCCGATACATTGTTAACGAATTAACGATAAACGAAGTTAACTTTTTGGTTAACGGATTGACGATTAACGAAGTTAACTTTCTCGTTAACTGTGCATGTCAATACTATTGACATATATGTTGTGGATATATACTTGACAAACAGCTTTTTTTTACCCCCCATTATTTTAAATATATCTAAATTTGTCCTCACTTTTTCTTCCCCAACTCTTCCGCAGTCAACAAAAGTAACCTTTTCATTTATCCATTTGTCTCTTTATGTTATGGAACCGTTGGTTCTCCACTTAGAGAAGTTTCACTGTACAGTATATACTCCTCCCATATAATTTAAACAATGTTTACAATTTAAATTCTATGTGACTATTAGTCAAACTGTATTGTTTAGGAGGGAATAATGACAAGAAAAAATTTGTACAAATCGTCATTTAATGGTGAGAGGGTAGGTTCAGCACGATATGTCTACATATCGCTTTTTCGCATGGATTTAGGGTGGTGCTCCAGCGGGTGAAATTCAAGTTATGGTTTATGGAACTTTTCGAAATAACGATTTTCCACCGATATATAGATTATGTTTTATCCGCGGTTAAGGAGGGCCCACTGTATTAGGCCCAATATTGTTAATTGATTCTGGCATGTTATCAAGTTGTTATCTAAAAGACATTTGTTTTTTGTATTTGAGTTATGATTTTTTTTGTGGATGTTTTATACAAATATATTTGGATTTCAAACTGTTGGTATTTTTAACTTGTTGATATTTGAACGGTCGGTATTTTGAATGATCGGTATTTTGAGCGATCGGTATTTTGAACTGGTGGTATGAACTGTCGGTATTTTGATTGTCGGTGTTTGTACCTAAACTCTTTCATATAATTTCCCTCTGTTCCAAAACATGGTTTACATTTTGGTGGGTTTTTCAGGCTCAAATTATGATTCACGCTTCTCACAGTATGTTAATTACAATTCATAATTTATGTAATTTGCGTACATTATAAAGATACTTTAATCAGAATAGTCCAGATCTGTAAGTATTCAAGAGACGGAGAGAGAGAGAGACAGTGATAAACGCTTTAGCCCCGCCCATTGGGTGACATCCTCAAGACGTCATGATATTGTTAAACGGTCACCTATCAAGAAGGGACGTCTTCAAGACGTCGTCTCCTCCCGTGCCACAGCACGAGTCTATTAAATTTTTTATTATTATACAAGGTAATCCAAAAGTGAGAGCTTTAGTAGGTTGCCAAGATGTCATTGAGCAAACGTTCCATTTCGCATTTTAATTGCTAAGCACAACATTCCAACAGCAGCGCTTTAGGACTCAGTTAATAAAATGATAAAATAATATGGAGGACAAAACTGTATTCCGGAAAAAAAACCAGGATTGTATTTTACCTGTCTTGTGGGAATTGTTACATGGTGTTAAAGGTTCATTCAAGTATCATTAAGTTCTATCTGATGAACAGTTATTCTGAAATAGACGAAAATACACGTAATCTCTTGAAAAGTATTTCTTGCTTAAAATTCAAATGATTGTGTTAAAATTGTGATCATTTGTTATATTTAAAACATTTTTATTTAATATAGCGTTTATATATTTATCATCTAACATTAACTATACTATGGTGTATTGGAAGATTTTTATTCACTTTTGAGTGTAGGATGTGAAAAATGCTAGGTAGTTAGCAAGAAAGAAGAAACATTTGTGAAGCTGTGTTAAATTTCAACAATAGCAAACTCAACAGTGTACTACATGCATACCATTTATTCAAAAACTGGGCTTTAAAAACACTTTTTTATTAATACTGTAACCAAGATAGGCCCCTTGGTTGGGGACTATCGCTGCATCAGTCTAAGATATTGGCTCCACAGGAGTTTAGAATATTTCTTGGAAAGGTCAAAGACCACAAGGTCCCCGTTGGTTACGAAGGGCAGAATAAGTGAGTACAAAAATGACAACTCCCTTGAGATATTCCTCATTGTTGAGACAGGGCCGGTTGAGAAGAATAACCAGCAAACATGTTGTTAAAAGAGTCATTGACATTGTCTGGATTGAGTGGTGGAGGGTTTTTCCAATCTAAAGAAAATAGCAAGTTCCATTCCATTCGCGTGGTGAAGGTGAAGATCAGAGATGAAGATGGTGGTGGTTGTGATGATCACGAGCATGAGCACCGATGCTCGATTGGGTTAGCTACGTAGATGAAGTCTGCTTTGTGATTTGGGGAGCCAGATTAGAACAAGTTGACAATGAAACTCTTAAAGTACAACCATTCGAAAGTACAACCCAGAGACACTAGATTACTATTAATCTAGTGTCTCTGATACAAGTACAACGCTAGTAGGAATCTAGTGTCTCTGGTACAATCCTACAATCCCAAAGATAATGGAAATTCCACGATTCAAAGTTCAGCTGGCAGAACTAAGAATAACGTTAAGTGATTGATATTGCGGACAATGGAAGAATCGATTAAAACTATGGACTATTACATGAAAAGTGTTATCTGTTGAAATAAAATTAAACCTCAATTCAGAGGTGTTAATTTTGTTTGATATATTTTAAGTATATTTTATTATTTTAAATTATCTACATGTAATTCTTGGCACAATTACAATATTTAACAAGTTGATTTCACGACTTACTGATGTACTTTAAATCGCTTGAGACATTTTAATATATTCTGGGTCGCTTATTCGTTATATGTAGATTAGATGTACATACAATTTCCACTTTACTTACGTACGTGGATCACGGTAATTTTAATGAAATATACCATATCAACTACTGTACAAGGTTAAATTACCCAGTTTTCTGTTACCATCGTTTACACGAGAATCGACTTTCCAGTCTACTGTATTGCTTTAATAAAAGTTCATTATATTACACATGTAATATAATAAACGTACTGTAAATTGTAAGTAAAATGATATCGTAACAATTAATTTGTTAAATTAAATTGTTATCGATTGATAACATTTATCGAAAAAACAAAACAATTTTTCATGTATGATTTATCCAACTATCACAAAATAAATACTTATACACATAAAAAGTTATAAGTTTTCCACTGAAGATACTTAAAATGATGTTAAAGTGTTAACATGTTACGGCATGAATGTTACTGCAACAACTTGGGATGTTAGAGTACAAAAAAATGTAAATCCTGAGATTTTCGATTATGTCAATCTTTGTTTGTAGATTTGTTGATCAGTATTTATGTACTTCAAGAGTTTTAGTTAGTTAATATTTTCACTGGTTTTGTCAAATATTGGTTTATTAAATTTTTTAAAAAGGGTACAAGTATGGATTGTTGAAGTTCATTTCATGGTTATTTAGATAATGGCTCTGCAGGGTATACGCTCTCTCTACGCCCGATTTAACTAACTTGGTTATATTTTGACATTTAACAAAAT
>JAQIWH010005400.1:0-14730 GCA_034695005.1 Cryptops parisi | reverse complement strand
TGGATTGTATTAAGTAAAAAAATTATTACCATACAATTTTGTATAAACTATATGTTGA
This sequence comes from Cryptops parisi, assembly GCA_034695005.1. Lineage (NCBI taxonomy): Eukaryota > Metazoa > Arthropoda > Chilopoda > Scolopendromorpha > Cryptopidae > Cryptops > Cryptops parisi. The sequence goes on along the minus strand of JAQIWH010005400.1, from coordinate 14,672 downwards.
TGTGTAAATTTTTTCGATTTATTATGAAAAAACAGGTAAAAAAAAGTGAACAAAAATAAACAAATTCAAACATCGCATTCATCTTTGACTTCGTCTCCTTTCGAGTATGAATTGTTATAACAGTGCGTTAAAAATAATCGTTAAAAATAAAATAAAATATAATCGTTAAAAATAAAATATACTATAATCGTTAAAAATAAAATAAAAAATAATAAAAGATCCGCTTCGCTCTGATTTTTGGCATTCGCATAGCGTGGTGCCGATCCTAGTTATTATACAGTACTATCTTGTTCGGGGGTAGCTGGGCCACCCCTCACAGACTCAAAATGGTGAAGAAATGATAGACTGAAACGCCAATATAGATATTTTTTCCTGATTGTGTCACTTGTCACTTGCATCTTACTTGAAACGATAATTACATCAAGTAATAAACTATTCGTGGCATATGAATTTTGATTACGAATTTCGATCCAGCTTGTCGTCATTAGCCACAAAAGTGTTTTTGTTTGTAAAAATTGACTGATAATTATTTAGATGAATGTATTTTTTATTAGGCTAAAAATTGATTAGGAATAGCATTTATTAAGCTTAGAATTTAGTATGAATTTATTTTTATGAAACTGAAAATTAACGCTTGAGAAAGCTACACACTTACAGGATGACAGCACGACAGCACTGCAAAGTTAGATGAATCTTGGACAAACGCTACTGTTCTTCCAAGAATTAATATACATGTAGTATAGACTAGGCAAAAGCCCATGCTTCGCATAGGTGTGGATGTATAATGTCAAAAGGAAATATTAAAGATACAAAATGGATAAAGGAAGAATTTTTTTTCAAGAAACTTCCTCTACCTTTACTGACTGAGTACAATATTGATGAAAACCCAACGTTTTGTCTTCTGCACTGAAAGACTCTTTCAAAGGGAATACAGACAAGAACACAAAAAAAAAGAACACCAGCAGTACAGAAAAACGGAAATTAATATTTTCGATCAAATGCTGCTTCTGTTCTGCTCATTTACAACATTCTACTTAAAGCCTTTTACAAAGGGCATACAGCTACATGTCCCATATGAATGTTGGGTATAAAAATATGACAATAAAAATAATATTATTTTATTGTCGTATTTTCATCAAACTTAAGCACCAAAGGAATGCCAGCATCCGTGCTACAGCGTGGGTTAACTCCTAGTGTTACGTATAAACAAAGTTTCGTAGCAAACAAATTACCAGAATATTTGTCAAAGCAATAAAGACGTGCTTTAAAGCATACTCATTGTAAATTTCAAAAGTAAATATAATTTGCAGCATAGATTTTTAACCTTGTATTGTAGGTACTGTCTATGGATACAGTACATTTAAGCTAGACTTAAGAAAAATACTAATAAATTTCTGCGGAAACACTGCACAAAACTTTTATCGACAGTCATTTGAGTGTCACCCCTCTGATGATGACATCCGCACCCTCCGCACTCCTTAGTGACACCCAATCATAACCACGGGGAGTCGAGAATTAAACCATGTGTTTAACTCTTGCAACATTCGTTGGTATGGAAACGTATCAAACCATTTAAATATACTGTATAAGTATATTTAGTATATATTATATATAAGTATATAATATATATAGTATATAAGTATATATTATATAGTCGTATAAGCTTATTTACCTGTATGTGTATCAGCCTTCGCATTTGTGTGAATCACATCAACAAACAGGGCATCGCTAGGATCAAGACGCATGTGTGGAGGTGTTCCTTCAAAGTAACGCCCCGCCGGATCAAGACCTAATATAAAAAGTAGGATTTCCATTCCGTGAAGATTCAGTCTATAATGTGTGCGTTTACACCAATAACTAGGCCTAGCCTTAATATATTTAGGGGTACCTACAAACAACAGTTAAATACATAGCAATGTTTCTTTTATAACGGGTGCATATAAATTATGAACGGTACTAATATTTCTTACAATAATTTCTTCGGTTTGAACGTTTGTCCCTGTTTAAAGAACTACTCTATTCGTATTCAGTATTGTTAAAGTAGCTACTTAATAATATGCCAGAATTGGTTCGTGTATTGCAGTTGCACTTAAAACTACAAGAGTACGAATCCATAAAGATTCTTAACGTTTATGTTTGTGACAGATATATACGAGTAGACAGTTTCGCATACGGGTATTTTGTTGTTATTTAGGTAAGAAGTAGATGATTGCCATTGCATTGACATTAAGTTCGGGAATTATTGATAATAGTATTAAATATCATGTACAAATAAATGTATAAATAATATAAATAAATAATAAATAAAATATAAATTATTGTGTATAAATAAATAAATAAATAAATAAACTATACAAATGTACTGTATATTGGATGAGGTGCTGTAGTTCCGCAGTGCTTATGGACGAGCCGTCAATGTGACAGACACTACATATAAGATTTTCGGTGATAAACAAACGTTCACAGAAAAGACTGTGGTTGTGATCAAAGAAATACTGAATACATAAATTATAATTAATCTACATATTTAATTTTTCTTCGTCATTATTAACGGGCTTTCAACTAGTATACAATAATAAATACAGGGTGCTCCTAAAATGTCTAGTCAAGTTTTTAAACTATAAATGCTACGCATCAGACAAAAGCAAACATGATTCGGAAATGCATTCTTTCTTAGAGGTTTTGCAACTTGCAACAGGGCGAAATCACATAATTGTTTTAGGCCAATTGAAGAACTTGTTTCGAGCGTCTTAAGGAAAACAATTTTTCAGGAAACGGTTTTTTTTTAGAAACACAGACTTTGCAAATAATAAACGTGGTTTTTTAGAGTGATTTTTAGTAGGGAAATAATAAGCTTTGAGTCTTGAAAATGACATATTTGAAATCAGCATTGCACAGAGTTTTCAGATCCTCTTAACTGAAAAATGATCAAAAGTGGAGATAAAACGTTTTGAAAATAAGCTCTTCAATTCTTCCCACAATTTGTTGTAGATTTGCAAATGAGAGTACATTTCCGGACCATGTTAATGTGGACTCTATTCTCTGTTTTTGGTGCTTACTATCTGTGGTTGAATGAACATTTCAGGAACATTTTATATAATAATACTGTATGGTTGAAAACGACGCATTGTTGGTTAAGTTTGCTAAATAGATGGGTTTCATGCAAATAAGGTGTTAAAGTATTACCTGAAATTCGACCGATTTTTCCTTTTGTTCTTTTTCCTGCATAACCGGCAGCATGAGCACCAAGGCTGTCGCCAATGATATGAATGTCGCTATAATTCGTCATTTGACATTTCTGTTATAGTTATTATTTTCTTTTAATTTTCTAATTTTATAGTATTTTAGTACTAATAAACATGACTAATTTACTCATTGATTACCACTAAGGCTTCAACGAGGAGCCAAATTTCTCCACCGACCACCCATGTATTCGCTACAGACTGGAAATAATAAGCGATATTGACACCAACATTCCAGTTAACCACAATGACATTTGTAGTCATTTTTCTCAAAATACGTTTCACAAACTCCTGCAATGTTAGTGTGATATGTAAACGTTTTTTATTATTAATCACACATCAGTTTTAATTGCTATTAATTTAACGTATTTCACCTTCCAAATCAATTCGTTGAGACGATCAGACACGTGAGAACCGGGAACTATAATTTTAACCGGGCTGTTTTTTTTAAAGTAGCGATTTCTCACTCCATTGCAGTCATTGGATCTGAGGAATTGGTAAGGTCCATCTCCTGGATTATTTTCCGGGGTGTATAAAACGAACGTAGTGTTGATGTTTTCCGGCGACCAGGGAATGGTTGCTATAGGTCTGTATTTCGGGTCAGTGTAATAATGGGGATTGAACATACCCAATCGCTCGAATAACACACCACCTGAAAAATTTGGATCAAAGTTATTAACAGTTCATGTAAATGTAAATACTGTAGTTTGACAATCCTTATTTCTTGTCCTGTGGTCATCACCACTACAGCTTTGTGAGTCGCGTATTACAGGTGCTACTAATTTAATAATCGATTTTATATAAGTCTACGCTATTTTCAAAGGCCTTCTGCCACACGCACTTTTTGGTGTGGAAAGTCGAGTTTGTGAATCACCATGATGTCAGCTTAGCTTCTTGCCAAACAGTTTCCAAAACCGCCAATTTATTTATTTATTTTAATTATTTTTGTTTTATTCATCCCATTGGAATCGTTACAAATTGATTACAAAGAATTGAAAAGATTATCTGCACAAAATATATTTTTTAAGTTGCACTTTAAAGTGTAAACAAACTGAAATACAAGAAGGCTTGTGACAAGAAAAGGTGAAATTATGGATATGAAAAGGAATTTGATTCAATTGAGTAAAAGTGTTGAAAGGGTAGCGAAGAAGCTGATGGGAAGAAAGTGAGGGGCTGATAAGTTTATATTTTTGAGTGGAACGAGTAAGGGGGTCAATAAAAAGATGTTGGGATATGAAATTAAGGGGGTGTTGAGTAATACGAAATGATTTGTGAAATTCAGTCAGATGATGGAAAATAATTAATTGAGAGATGGACAAGAGACCACAATTTATTTGAAAAGTAGAAACTGGTCGATAACGAGTGAAATTAAAGAAAACCCGGATGATGCGATGGTACGAGGTCTGAAGACGACGGAGACGGAAACTTTTCACATCCCCCTATAAAATGATACCGTATGTGATAACAGGTAAATTTTTAGTTTTGATGAAGGTAAGTTTTTCTGTATAAGTGAGAACATTTTAAAGTTATTTAACTAAAAAAATTTGACGATTAATTTTTTTAACAATAGATTCTATATGGTAAGCAAAATTCAAATAGGGATCAAACCATAAACCAAGGATTTTAATACGAGGAGATAGTGAAGGATGTTAAAGATTGATAAGGAGCTTAGTGGTTTTCAGATTATTTAGTTTGAGCCCGTGAATAAGACACCAATTGGAGATTTTTAAAAGATCTTGAAAAATGTGAAAGTCAGCAGTTCATAAATAGGAGAAGCATAAAGGAGAATGTTGTCATCCACATAATTGTAAACAGTGGCCTGTAAGTTGATGCTGTGGATAGTGTTAGAAAAAATAAGATGGAACAAGTGACAGATCCCTGGACTACATCGTGGTCTGATGAAGCTAGTGAAGAAGGATTATCCGAAATTTGAAAGAAGCGTTAGGAAAAGAAACTTATTAGTAATTGTATGGTAAGATAGAAAACGCCTAGTTGAAGGAATTGTTAAATTACAAAAGAACGTTTTAAAGTATCGTAGGCTTTCGAAATGTTTGTTCTGAATAATGTAAACATTATGAGATTTGAAAGATAAGTTTTGTATAAGGAAAAGATGAATAGATTGAAGTGCAAGAATTATTTTTTTGTACATCTAAAAGAGTGAGGATGACAAGAAATTGTGACCCAAAGTAAATAGTTCACGAAATAGGATCTAATTAAAAACCGACTATTTTATTTATTTATTTCGGGCGTGCGGTCTTTATGATCATTTATACAACTAATAAAAGTGAAACACAGAAATAGCATAACTAAAAGGTGGATCAGTGATATAAAAGGTATTTGTACAGGCTCTTATCAAAGCTTCTTAATATGGTGTGTTCAGTGGGGTTAACAATCGACGCAAATTTGCGTAGCCTGTAAAGCAGAGAGTTCCACGGTATGTATATATTGAAATTTATGTTTAACTATGTGTTGATAAAAAAACACAAATAAAACAATGAAATTCTTACGACAAAGTAGATCCTGTTGGGCAGTATTGATATAGAATGCACGGTTCACTCGTCCTGTTGGATTCAATTCGTTGGCGTAAAATCCCATTTTGACACAATTAGTTCCATAATGACAAGTGTTGCACCTGCCATTTGAAAATGATTCGTAGCTCTCACATTCGTGCGCCAAATAAATACAGTTGTCCTGGTTAACTAATGAATTTTGGTAAAGTTGGAGACCTCGGAAACGGTAGCACTCGCAGCCTACAAAAAACATTTTTAATTAATCAATGATGCAGTTGTTGACGTTTGTAAAAGTGAATCTATTTTCAGCAATAAGTATTCGATTTTAAAATCTTTTACTTGGGCGATTTTAAAAAAGTTGGTTCAGTGGGAAAGTAGGTTAAATCGCAGTTAATTTATATACTGTATGCTATATGTTAGGGTCAAAGACCGAAGCATTGGGCGAAAAAACCCTACCACAACGCGAAGTGGTACAAAATCATGTTACCATTTAATAATTGACAACAACACTTACAAATAAATACCTTTATAAGACCATATTAAAATTTAAGTGTTATAAAAATTAAAATTTGGTGATAGGAACGTTCATCAATCACACACACTGCTTTTCTATTAAAAATATTAACCTTAACTTTGAAACTTAAAATTTAGGTTAATTTAAGTTAGTTTAGGTTAGGTTAGTTTAGTTTGATTCAGGTCGGGTTAGTTTAGGTAATGTTAGCCTGAGCTAAATTGTTTATGTAAGTGTACGTAAGTTAGGTCAGATTCGAATATTATAGAATATTTTTTCATATGCGCCAGTACAAATGGGCATGTATTTGAGTTTTCTACAAAATCAGAGAACTATTCGCTGATATGCGATTCTTACCTAACTAATCTAAGATAAACTAATCAAACGTAAGCTAGACTTGCCTAACTTTAAAAAAAATTAATTTAATATAACTTAAACTTAAACTGAAGCATCGTGGGTACTAATAACACCCATCACTTCGCGTTGTGGCCGTAGCAAAAAAACAACCACAAGGTTCTAACATTTTCATTTTGCCATGACGCGTTTTTGTGGTCGTTTTTTTTCGTTCAATGAGCGAATTCGGTCTTTGAGCAAAACCTAACAAACCGCATACATAATTATAACTAAGACAATGCTCTAAAAATAGTCTTTTAAGCGCCTAAAATTTGCCCCATACAAATTGAAATATGCTCTAAAAAACATTAAATACGCTCTTATATTTGCTGATTAATACAAAAAAACTGATATAAAAAGGATACAAAATGATATAAAAAAACTCATGTGAATTAAAATTTGCCAGGGGAAATGATAGTATTAAGTATCAATAAAAAAACTAATAATTTCAACTAAAAAAATAAATAAACTAATTGTGACGATCATAAAGTCAGCTACAACTTAAACGTTTAGTGGTGTCTGAAATTGAAGAAAATTAAAACGAATCAAGATTTTGGTTGCAACAAATGACAAACATTTCATTCTTAGACTTTAGTAAGACACTTTTGTACATTGAGAAACTTTATTCGACATCAATAGAAGTTATAGGCGCAAATTTAAAAGACAGTGCTTCGCTAATAGCAGCCTACATATATTTGTCATATCTGTGGATCTTCCAGCGAAGCATGCTGAAATTTAATTCACAATGGCAAAGTGCTGTTCAAGAAAAAGCACCGAATAATCACTATTTTACTGTACTTATATAAAAATGAAACAACACATATTCAAAATAGGCAAAATATGAACTGAAATATGCTGTTTCCTGAAAAATAATGCCGTTGAACTCCGAATATGCTATAGCCATAACCTACAAGAAAGAGAGGCTATGGGCATAGACTGAAGAGTTAGAGCAGTGGTTTTCAACCTTTTTTTCATTGCGGCACACTTGGCTTTGTGCGAAATTCTCAAGGCACACTTACTGTATGCGGGGGAGGGGGTGACATATACATTGTAGGTTTCAGATAAGTTTCTGTTTCAAACTAAAATCAGTACAGTATATGTATTTAACAAGTGCTGGATTTGTTTATTTATTTGCAAAATAACGATTTTCAGCCATATTATTTGTCGATAATATATCAAACAGAATAAAATTTAATGAAATGAATGGATAACTGGCGGCACACTTGGAGAGCAGTCGCGGCACACCAGTGTGCCCCGGCCCACTGGTTGAAAACCACTGCTATAGATGATGTTTGAATCAATTTACTTGAAAGATGCTAGTCTTACAAACATTATAACGTTTGTAAGGCTACATATATTTTTATCATGTTCATAGGAACAAACAACCGTGGTCTTTCTAAGTGATAACACAAATTGTTGGAAGCATTTTTAATGAAGAAGCCTTCAACATTCATCAATTGTGCAATAACATTAGCGACCCCTTAGATTTGTAAATTCTTTAGTTGTTGATACACAATAATAGTCAGACTTTGTAATCTATGCAAAATATAGCACAAATGCAATGGCTTATTAAACATCAGAATTAGATGTGGGTCTCATTGTCAGATATAAAGGCATTGATTAGAGCACATTTGTCTTATAATATGGCTCAATTTACATGCCAAAACCCTGCTGGACAACTGGGGAGGGTGTACTTAGAGAGCATATATACAGTAAACTTCTCTAAGCAGACCACTATGGAACCCTGGTTCCCTAAAAAAGTGATCCTAAAGAGAGGTGGTTCCCAAATGAGGATAGTTAATAACAACAGTTCTGAATAATTATGGACGAGTTAAGTGAGTCCATCTTCAATTCCAGTCATACCAAAATTGGCATTTCCTATTTTTGTCCTCCCTTTTACGTGAAAACTACAATGGGTACGAACATGGAAATTTTACACTTATGTAAAAACTATACATAGATTGGCCAAATCGCAATATTTTTTGTAAATAATTTCAAAAACAAATTATAAAATTGTTTTTAATTTTTAATTTTTTGACATACAGTACATATTGCGCTAGAGGGGAAAGTTATTGATAAAAGCATGAACTTACGTTCATGTGCCTGTGAATTAAATCAATGTTCCTATCTTTTAAATGTGATTTATGTGTATTAATTTATTTTATATAATAAGAATATATTTAATATTTACATAAGTTTAAATAAAAAATACGTGCGATTCCAATCAAAGCCCAGCTTTTTCTAGTAATATACACATTAAACAACATTCTCTAAAGAAAGAAAAAATTTAACATTTCAAGCTTTTTATTTAAAACTTTTTAGTTTGGTTAGTTAAAACATTGGCTTAAAAACCAATGAAAAACGATTAGGATAATCTTGAAAAGGAACATTGATTAAAGTTAACTTGTTGAAAACTAATAAAAATATTTTTAAAAATAAAATATTTGACTGTTTGACAGTGTTTCTTCAGGGAGGTGAAACCAGGTAAGCCAGTCCCTTAATAAGGGTATTATTAGTAGACCTCAGATTTGTATGAAGTTGCATGTTTTTTTTTTGTTTATAAGCAGCTCCCTCAAAGTTGGTTAGAATGTTATTCATTGTTGCAAAAGTACAATGTTTAAATTTTATTTTGCATATTTTTGCATATTTCAGATGTTAGTGCATATTTTTGCATATTTCAGGTGTTGCTGCATTTTTTTTTGTGCATATTTCAGGTGTTATTGCAATTTTTTTTTGCATATTTTAGCATTTATTTCCATAAAAGTTTTGTTTTAATATTTACTTTCATAAAATTTCTATTGTCAACATAGTATCATTTTAAAAAGGTAGTGACTTGGTGCAGGGCAACCAATCAGTTTGCAGGAATGTATCACATTTCATGTACCGTCTTGTGTTTGTGTGTGATACCCATGTATATACAGTACATGTTTATTCATGTATAATATAATATGTATTCACTTTGAAATCATTGTAAAAGAGAGCTATTGATTATATAGCTCTATTTATTATAGACTTACAATATGTACTGAACGTTTGTTTAAAAAATGTCACTTTATTATATGATTGTAATTAAAATCATTTTTATTACCATTATCATATAAAGTGACATTATTCTTAAAACAAAGTTTCAGTACATACTGTAATTAATTTAATATTCTATTATTACTTTTATTTTCTTCATTTTATAGAAGTCGCAACTGAAATCGCTATTATAAATGGGTCCCTACGAACATTACAATCAGAACTAATGAAAATAAAAAATGATATAAAAATTGTTCAAAGTTTAAACATTGTTAACTTAGAACTAGGGTTATAAATATAATTTTTATATTTTTACATCCAATAAACCAAAAAAACACTCAAAATTAAAATTAAATGTTACTGATTATTTTAAAATATATTACTTTTGCTTTTCTAAACAACAATAGCAGTAATGAAAAAATTGCTTATTTAAAATTATTATTCACTGTAAAGAAACACTCCTGTTCACACACAAAGCGAGATAGGGGTTGGGGTATGAAGGATAAACCACGTGATAAATTGCTGTACAGTAATCTGATTGGTTGCCCTGCACCAAGTCAGTAGGCTTGGTCGAGGGCTGCCCTGCACCAAGTCACTACCAAAAATAAATTATTTAATAGTTAATGATATAAAAAATATCAAATATCAAATAGGGTACATTTGTACCCTAATATAATATTTGAACTGTTCTGTTACGTAGATATAAGAAGTGTGATTATCTGTTGTTTATTACAACCTTTTATTTGAATCGGCTTGATCGTTGTGTGTGTGTGTGTGTGCGCTTTCAACATCTTTGCGCTCTATTTTGACTAACTTTCCGATAGCTCAGAAAGCTGAAATTTGAAACGTAGGCACAATCTATTGTTCATTTAATTCTATTAAATTTTGACGGATTAATGATGTGTCAATTTCGAGAAAATATTGCACTGCACATCATTTATTGTTGTGGATCTGTTGCAATAAACACTTAACACAAATCAACAAAAAATTTTTTTCACGTATTTGTTTCAAATACAAACTGTAGTTTTATAATTTAGTTTAAAAATAAAAGCACATTATCAAGCCAGGTTGAAAGGTTGTACTAGAAAACGAAATTTTTTCATATTACAGTACTTGTTTTTTAGATAAGATTATGCTCCTACTTACAGAAGAAAATTATCATATTTAAAAATAAATTTAATTACTGAAAAAAGTTTACTACGATTTTTCTAACATTTAATCACTTTTTATTTGTTTCAATTTAATAAATGAGTAATTCTAAAAAAAAAAAATAGAATTGTTTTTGCCGAAACCCGGGATTGAACCAGGGACCTTTAGATCTTCAGTCTAACGCTCTCCCAACTGAGCTATTTCGACTATACAGTATAATGACGAAATATATTTTTAGATAAATTAGGTAAAAATTAAATGATCATATTGCATAGCGATTTGTTACGTATTGATTCAGCATAATGATGGTACGATTTCATTCAACATTACAGTAATAGAGAGAAACGATGTTCAAATTCAGATATTTCGGTACTTTGTGATTGGCTGAGAAGTCCGCTTGCGACGCTACATGTTTGTATTTGGGTTATTGGTTTGGAGACCAGTTTAGGCTAGTTTAACCAGCAAACAACGTATTCAATCAATATATTATTAATGAATGTAACGAATCCATAACGATCTATGTATTAAGTAGGCCTATGCAGGTTTTTTGTTTGTTCAACTAAGCTAAACTGGCCACCAAACTAATAGCCCATGTCATGAAGAACAAGTAGCGCCACAAGCTGAACTCTACTACTAACCATAAAGTACCAGCATTTAAAATAGTTTTAATTTTTTTCGGATGCATTCGTTTATTTTTATAATGTTTGTTAAACCATCTCTTAGTTGATTTTTCAAATTTATTTGCTCACCTTACCAGTTAACTTGCAACCAAACCATAATACCATAATACTAAAACTTGTAAAAAATGTTTTTGATATTGAATGATGTAGGAATGGAATGCTCCAATGGTTTACTTTTAACTTAATATTTTAACTTATAAATATAACAAACAGCATGTAACGATATTAACTAACGGGTATATTTTTTTTAAAGATTAGTTTTCACACGTACGTATATACAAAGGAACACTGATTAATTTTAAGATAAATTGTGCACACAATAATTTATTAGTATTTATTAATATTTTTACAACTGTTTTATATGTAAATAAAAATGATAAATTTAATTTTTAAAAGAAAATAACAGAATTGCCGAAACCCGGGATTGAACCAGGGACCTTTAGATCTTCAGTCTAACGCTCTCCCAACTGAGCTATTTCGGCTTCACGTGGAAAGCGTGAAACAGATAATGCTGATAAAACTAATGATGGTACACAATATTAATAATCATATACTGTAGTTATAAATCGTAAACTTTATAGAACGTATTTTCTATAAAGTATGATAGAACATTGAATATATATTTTCTTGTTAACATGTAGGCCTAGCTAACTGTCGTGAGTCTCTATTCAGAATTTTTATCCAACGTATTTTGTTTTGCTTTAATATACATTACAAAGAAAAGATTCATAAACTAAGTCTCCTAAAAAACAGTGCCTCACTGCTGAAATTAAAAATTAAATCATAAGAAAATATGCGATAGTGTGAAAAGTGAATGAACTTTGTACATGATGAGTCTTTTCACTATGTCGATTATGAACTGATTTAAAAAACAATTTTTATTAAATTAAATAAAGTGTATCAAGAGGAATTTTGCACGAATGAAACATTTCAAAATGCTGTTCATACAACGAGTATTTTTTTAACGAGGGCCATGCTTACTTACGCCGATTCGTTGTATGTTGCGCGTCTGTGTATATGTAAGCCTACAGTGTAAATATGAAAGACAATAAATTGTATAAAAAATACAAATATGTTAAAAAATGATTTTTAAATATGAAAAAAAATTAATATTAAGTGTTAATTAATTTTGTTTTGTAAATAAAAAAATTTAAAAAACAATATGCCGAAACCCGGGATTGAACCAGGGACCTTTAGATCTTCAGTCTAACGCTCTCCCAACTGAGCTATTTCGGCTTCACAGATATGAAGTTACAAATTTTACTACTTATTGCATGTGCAGTTACCAAGGTCATCGTGTTATCATGATTTACTGCACCTGCGCACAAAAGAGTCATGTTCACAACACGGTCTTCTGTTTTTTTTTACTGCACAAGTGGTTACTCATTTAACGATATTAATGAAATCTACGGGAAACAAAGGTAAATCGAAATCATCGTTAATTGGATATAATAAACGTGTTTTTTTTTTTCACGATATAAACATAATTTAGAACATCGAGAAATATCGTTAATCGAACGAAACATGGTTGTTAGATTACATGTCATGATTATAATATAAGCTAAAATTATCGTTAATCGAATATAATAACTAATTTTTTTTTCTCAACGTTCACATGATATACCGATACCTAAACATGGTTTTTAAAGGAATTATCGATACATCAAAATAATATCGGTAAACGAACAATTGATAATTTGAAATATATCGTAAATCTATCTATGGTATAGGCTACATAATATATCGTAAATTATTTTTATGTACCGGTATTCAATATTACATCATCTTTGTTTTGTATTGTTTGTTACCGTTAAATGTTTATTTGTTCTTTCGGAATGTATTATATATATGAAAAAATATCGTTAACCGAATATAATAAACGTTTTATTTTTTTTTACGTTCGCGTAATATAAAACTAATTTAAATATCGACAAATTGAAATATCGTTAATGGAAACATGGTTGATATACCGACAGTATATTGTATAACGATTAGTTAAAATCAATCGTTAATCGAATGTAAATTCTTCTTCACAGGAAACGTCGATAAATCAAAATAATATCGGTAAGAGAAAAATTGATAATTTGAAATTATCGTTAATAGAATACAATAATTAGTTAATTTCGGCGTTCACATAATGTATCGTAAAAACATAGTTTTAATTGTCGAACAAAAATTGTTAAATCGAAATACAATATTGTCAATCGAAATATATCGTTTAACAAAAACATCGATAAATCGAAAAAAAAATAAAATAATCGTTAATCGAAGAATGAAATTAAAATCAGTAATGCTATTCAACATCACTTTAATATACAGAATCACGTCGCAACTTATTATTTGAATTGAACAATATTATTATAATGGCATTTTGATTTCCATTCCATTTATTTTTAATTATATTAATTCGATGCAATTCATGAATAGTCAATGGCACCAAAATGGAAATTGACAGACTTCAAAATGTTCTTAATTTTAAACTTTTGTCACCTCTGGGCTACGGTTCGCGGAAAAGTCATTGAGGAAAATGTTGCATTTGAGAGTAAAAATGTGAAAATCTCTTTTTCATGAATAATTCACAAGCGCCCACGAGCGTTGTTGGAAAAGTTTCCTTTTTGGCATAGTAACACGATTACCTTTTTCGCTTTTCTATCCCATTGTTTCCTTTTCTTTTTTCTATTTTCCCAAAAATTTAATCTGCGATGCGAAGATCTTTCCGGATTAGCAGTTTTCGTCTTCGTATGATAAGTGCGAAATGAAGCGTTTGATAATGGAAAGCCATTCACACTGTGAAACTGCATTTGTTCGCCAACCCTTTATACCTTAATGAAAAGATGGAAATAAAAGACGTTTCAAAGGAAATTATGTTAGAAAGTTAGTGTTGCTAACACTAACTTGCGAATGCAAAGTTAGTGTTATGAATGTTGCGAATGCTAACATTCGTTTTGTTAAAAAATAACAAATCATGTTTTTTATCACTTTTTCATTGTGAAAGTATAAAATGCCCAACTTTTAAGTATTTTTATGTTAATGAAATGACGTCATTGCATGTTTTTTTAATCATGACTTATTTTTAATTTTGTATTTGTAAGCAGGGATACCGAGTACTTAAGTACCGAATACTTAAGTACACGTAACAAGTACATTTTAAGTACATTTTCAGTAC
>JAQIWH010005399.1:0-14732 GCA_034695005.1 Cryptops parisi | reverse complement strand
CTCATTGGATATCTCAAGCATTGAAATCCAGCAATCGAGAATAAAATTAAAGTTGTGTACAGTAATAATTCTAATCTATTGTACGTTGAGGAAACTTGTTCAATAAAGTCGCCCAGAGATTTATTACAATTTGTCAGATTGATATAAGTTTTTCCAGTTAAATAAAACCCATGCTCAGGTCTCATTAGTTTGTCTTTATCCTAACAATTAAACATCTGTCCTACTCGTTTGAAATATAACTGTCCAGCGATTGGTACAGGCTAGTGAAACTGGATGTGTGGATGAAAAATGCAAACATGATTTTAAATTTTAAATTCTGCACCTTGAACAATCTATTGAAGAAACCAACGAGGAGAAAACAAAAAACTCCTTACCTTACTGACTAGTGTACAACAAACACCAAAGGTGTAAACGTTGAGAGTGATTGTTGTGCACTAGTCAGTAAGGTAAGGAACTTGTTTCTTCAGTATTTGATTTTACATCATAAAATAAGGATTATCCCTGTTTCGTTTTTCAATCTAGGTTAATTATTGACGACCACCCTGGATAAACGAGTCTACTGTACGTGAATTCAACGTTCACTTTCTGCCCACTCTTGTTTGATGAAAATAGTTCTACTTTGCAACACTAACCAGTGCTGAACGGTGATCCTCTTTCATCTAATCAGTTATCAATTGCTAATTGTTAACACATGGTCCACTAAGCGGGAACACGGTGCCGACGATTAAAAGACTTAAAAATTGGAGAGTGCCCAACTTATTATCTATGGAAACAACATGGAAATGTTAATGCTGGGCCATGCTTTGTTTTATAAAGCAATTTTAGCTATAAGTTCCAAAAATTTTATATTTATTCTTAAAAATAAATTTATAATGCAAAACTAAGTTAATAAGCCACTTAATGTTAAGTAACGTAGTATGGTTAATTTTCCCTTTTTGTCAGATAAAACAAAAAATTGTTTTTAAATGTATAAACTTAACATGTGTGTGTGTGGGAGGGGAGGGGGAGAGGAGAGGAGAGGAGAGGGAGTTGGAAGCATTTGGTGGTTTTCTTTAAAATTGAAAAATACTACAAAATGTAGTGAGGAAATAAGATGATTGAGCCATGAAGGATATGTATCAGGAACTATAAACAAAAATGTTTGGTTTCATTTCGCCCAACAGTTGATTACCCGTCGATCAGTTCATTGTCATTAAGACAACATTAAGACAAAAAACGTGTTTTATTTGTTAAAAGTTGGTTCTGCGAGCAAGAAATGCATTCGTTCCTAGAAACATAAAGCGGCGAAAAATAAAGGAAGTGTCATGAATCTTATTCTTGGCAAAATACAAAATCCCCTGTGTATCCTTCAAGATAGTTTTAAAATTGAGAAACTAACCAAGCTTAAATACCTAAGTTTGACTTCTGCCTTCAACAGGGAATAGTTGTTGATTTAAGGTAATTTGTTTGATCGAAGAACTATAAAACTAAACCATGTTTATATTCAGTCTATAAGTCTGAATAATATGACACACGATAAGTTCTTTTAGGTTTAAGCTTGGCAATCAATGTTGTGGTGTCGTCGGCTGAACAGGTGGTGTGTGTGTGTGTAGCGTTTTATTTTAATAATGAAGCCACTAGGCCTAGCACAACCGCGTTAACAAAACGATTTAAAATCGACGAAACTGTCAATGACGACTTTCTTTAGACCATGAATCAGCCAAGTGTGGTGTTCGTTCGATAAGATAGTTTCTTCCTCTTCGTCATGAAATCGAACTCATTCCACTCGATGAGAGCTCCACCCTCTACAAACACCGACCAGGCGAAGGAGGGGCGGGGGAGAAGGGATACACACAAATTTTAATTTATAAATACCCAAAACAACGGGTAGGTAGCGGCTACACTATCAACCTAGTCGTCTTATATCGAATGACGACTAGTTTAGTCGTTCGTTTTTCTGTCTATCCAACTAACCTAGTGACGTAACACGTTGAATTAATCTGACAAAAAACCCTTTTGACTACTTACCCTCGTTTTGTCAAATCGTGACTTGTCTTTTTCAGTACGGGGGAAAAACTTAGTCAAAACAGATCCGTTAACGTGCGCCTTAATCGGCCCAAATGTCAGCAGCTATGCTCGTGGCTGGAGGGTGCGCCTTTGAAAACTCCATGTCGTCCCGACATCCAATAATTTCCATATACTACACACCACTACCGCTTGCTTGCTATGCTTACTGACAGCCTCAGTCAGCCAGTAAGTACAGTCGAGTACAGTATCCTTTTCCTGCCCTGCAGCTGCAGCAGATCTCTGGCAGCACCCCTCGGTTCGGTAGGAAAGTCGAAAAGTCGACCGAAATGAAGTAGAGGAAAAGGAAGCGGATGAACTTAACGACTTCTCGGATCCTGCACTGGTTTTTTAATCTCGTCGAAGGCCATCGTTTACTGGTGTATGGGTTAAAATAAGGTAATACATTAAAGAATTGCTTATGAATTGACTTAGTTTTGCAAGTTGGGAATCGACTTTGGAGCATACGTTTCGTAAAAGTTTTATGGTGCTACCCGGGTTTTATGGACACCATTTCAAAAATCAAAACCCGGAAAGAAGTAGCGTCTGGCGTCAGCGTTTGAAGAAGGCGGTAGTAAGGTAATATAGTAGCGTTGCAATTTTATTCGTATATACTGTCAATTTATGGAAGAGTAGGCGAAGGAGACGCACGAGACAATGTGAATTTCATGCATGACGTCCATTTCCAGACAAGAAAACCAGCAGTTGTGGTCAGCTAGAAGCGGCGTGGAGTGAGTGACTGTCGGTCGACGGACGACACGTGGTTGCATCGTTGTCTTTTACCAGTGGCGGCTACTAAAATACCAACTTGTTGTTTACACCGTTGATAGTATTATTTCTCAGCTTCAATCATGTCATTTTTTATTCGCAAGAATAAGATGAAAAAACAGCTTAATGGCGAGAAGTTGTCGAAGAAGCGAAAAAAGGTATAAAGGTTGAAAATTGAGGTTTGAAATGTGAAAAACGTTAGATTGTTATTGTAGCTGGCCTAGGACAGACACAGTCTATAAGTCGGTCTAACATTATAATTTGCCAGTCGCTCAAATTTCATATAATTCCGAGTCAACTCGATAGGTATGTCTGGCAAGTTTAAAATTTGGTAATCTCAAACAACCCAAACCAACATTCCTAGATGACCAAAGGTTTAGATCCATGTTGACAGTTAACTATGAATGATCGAAACTATCTAATTGAAACATAAGACTTCACCATTTAGTCAATAATAGGTTTTTGGGAGTGACAATAGTGACAAAGTTAAAAAAACTTGTGGTTCTCAATTTGCAAAGAGAGCTTGGTACTTTCTGGTTATAGCGAGGCCCGTCTGCTGTTGCTATTGGCTTGTACTTGGTTATGGGTTTATTTTGCAGGTTAGGCTAGGAAAACAAAACAAAATCATACATTTAATACATTTCTTTGTTTTTTTTACTAACCTAACTTGCAAAATGAACCCATAAGAAAATAGCAACATCAGACAGACCTCGCTATAACCGGAAAGTACTGAAAGCTTAATTAACCATATACTGTACTGTATAGTTCATTGTTTGTTTGTTTTTTGTGCTTTCCAGTTATAGCCAGGCCAAGTCCGATGTTACTGTTTCCTTGTACTTAATTATGGGTTTATTTTGCAGGTAGGTTAGGAAAAACAAAGAAACGTATTAAATTTATAATATTGTTTTGTTTTCCTAACCTAACCTGCAAAATAAAGCCATAATTAAGTACAAGCAAATAACAACAGCAGACTGGGCCTGGCTATAACCGGAAAGTATCTTTTTTTAGTTTTTTTGTCCCATTGAGACCTACAGATAAAAACAAGTATTAAATGGTTTATATAAATTGTTACTTACTTACTTACTTACTTACTTACTTACTTATTTATTTTTTATTTACACATTTTACATCCTAATGCAGCTGATAAAATATAAGTATAATTTTAAGGTATCTTTTATTTACCTGTTATGTTTTTTTAATAATTTGTGTATTTTATATAGTTTATGTGTTGTTATGTGTAGGCCTAGTTCTATTCATTTGTTTCGTTCATTGACTACAAGTGTTATAGAGCTGGTTGGTTGGTTGGTTGTTTGGCAAACTAAACAAAAGTCTATGCTTAATTATCATCCACTTTGGTTTCTAACCTGGTGAAAGAGCAGAGTATGTCTTTTTAAGTAGGGGAAGTTTGAATTTGAAGTCAGTTTAAAACGGGCACGTGCCACCTTAACATACCTGTTGTTGTTGTTGTTTTTTTGCAGGAATCGGGTGCCAAGGCAAACATGAAACAGCAAGCTGAAAAAACTAAAAAAGTAAACAACGATCTTGATGAAGAGATTTCGAGTGAATCTGAGATCAGGTACTGTGTGATAAAAACTACATCATCGACTCTAATAAAAAACCAACGTGCACTTCCTCCACACCAGCTATTGTAGCATCACTTCACCGTAACAGTTAAAACAATGAATTGCGTAATGAAAACAAACAAAAAAATGTCCTGTCATTTTTTACGGGTTATTTACTAGTAGAATTAGGGTATAGATAATTCCGTGATATTTATTTGTTTTTTAGTTTAGAAATAAATTGCCTGAATTAGTAAAGCAATTTATTTTACTGTAACCATCATTTTGATGATGCAAGTTATGGTGCCCATTCCAAAAGTGGATTGTTTTTTGGTCTCCTGTTTCCTGACCATGCAGGCAATCATTTGTTTCCACATGGATGCTTAAAATAAACTTTGTTTTGTTATTGATGTAGGCTACTTTAATGCAAGCCAATCAAAAATTTGAGTTTTATTCAGTAATCTATTTGGTATGATAATTATTTTAAAAGTTATAACTAGTTGTGTTTATATTGTATATTGATTGATGCATTGTTACATTTCAGTGATGCCGATCATAAATATCGAGAGGAATCTTCAGAGGACGAGGAAGAAACAGCGCAAGAAAAACGTTTACGACTGGCTAAACAATACTTGGAAGAAATCGAAAAACAAGGTTTTTAAATTTTGTGCTTGCAATAGATTAAATTTTCAAGTTAAACTACATTGATTGATTAATTACCTTCCTATCTAGAAAAAGAACGTGCTGAAGATGAAGAGATTGCTCGCGATGTTATAGCTCATCGTCTCAAAGAGGACGTGGTAAGAATCGATTCTTGTACCAAAACTGAATTACGGCTGTGGAAGAAGCAGCAACAGTAACACTGGCCAGATTCAGTAAACCAATTTGTTTTTACAGGCTGAGCAATCAGGAACATTACATAAGAAAGTTGCAGATAATGTACGTTATTTTTTAGTGATTTCGCTTTCAATTACTCTTAAATCACTCAATGTTGTTGATTTATTGATTTAAGGATTTAGTGATACATAATGTATACAATTTTTCTGCTTCAGTTATGCTCGGAGGATTCATTTACTTTACGTGGTCATCAAAGAACCGTAACGTGCCTCGTCATCTCATCGAATAGTCAGTATGTTTATACTGGTTCAAAGGACTGTACGGTCATTAAATGTAAGTGTCGTTTTCTGTCACATTGCAAGAATTCGATGATCATCAGTTATGTCAATTAAAACAATGATGTTTAGGGAGCATTCTTGATCGAAAAAAAGTGAAAGTAATTCCTCGAGGATCCAAAAAGGGTGACGACACGAAACTGCACTCCAGCCCTGTTCTTTGCCTAGCAATTTCTACCGATAACATGTTTTTGGTTAGCTAAACTGTCGTTGTGTTGCATGTTCCTATCGTGTGATTAGATTGCCTTCTAATAAATGTCATTTTTTTCTAGGCTTCAGGATGTCAAAATAAACTTATTCGTATCTGGAATCCTGACACATTAGAACATATCCGCACATTCACTGGACATAGGGATTCTGTTATGGTGAGCCAACAACTGAAACGATTTAAACGTACAGAGATACATCCTGCTGAATTAACTTTGCTTGGTGCTTTATATCAATTAGGGTTTGGTGTTTCGAAAAAACACTCATCAACTCTTCAGTGCTTCTAGTGATCGTTCAGTGAAAATATGGAATCTCGATGAAATGGCCTATATGGAGACATTGTACGCATCATGAAACCAAGTTTTGGAGTTTCATTATGAGCTATTTAAAATGAAAAATATTAAAATCTTGGCTATTTTCCTCAGATTTGGGCATCAGGATGCAATAACATCGATTGATAGTCTGATTCGAGACAGAGCCGTCACTAGTGGCAGTCGTGATAATTCCGTGCGGATCTGGAAGATCGTTGAAGAAAGTCAACTAGTTTTCAATGGTCACGTTGGTTTCATCGACTGTGTTCGTTTTGTTAATGAAAACCATTTCATTTCTTGTGGGGATGATGGGTAAGCATAAGATGCTAGTTTTGAGATGAGGAGCATGCATTTAGTTATTGTATTATTATTATTATTATTAACTATTTAGAATTTGTTTCCCCATTGCAAATCACGAATCAGTGAATGATAAGCTGCATTCCTACCTCCATCTTTGCTCTTAAATTTAATGGAAAGCAAAGACTTTTTACTTGAATCCTATTGTCATGCATTTGTTAGATGAAAGCAATTTTTACTTCAAGGTGAATATTAACCTTTCTTTTTTACAGTACTATTTCACTCTGGGGCGTGTTGAAGAAGAAACCATTATTTTCCTTAGCTAAAGCTCATGGTGTAAACCCAGAAAATAATCAGCCCAATTGGGTAACATCTGTAGCTTCATTCCATTACACAGATTTGATAGCTTCAGGTAAGTTGTTTTTACTCACTTTGTCTGTTTAGTCCAATTCAAAATACAGTCAAACTCTTTAAACCTCCATGTTTGATACTAACTCGATAAAAGTTTGGCGTTTTAGAAAGGGCAAATTAATGTGTGAAGATACATTGGTTCTGTGCTATTTAGTGGCGGTTTAATGAGGGTCAACTTGTACAGTACCTAGCAAAAGCTGTGCTTTGTTACAAGCATAGCGTCGTATGAATCCTCGCATTCTCCTGTGTACATTGAAACACTTTGAAAACATTTCAGGTTCCAGTGATGGTCACATCAGGTTATGGAAATGTGCTGAAAATTTCCGAAATATTGCAGAGATCGTTTCTATCCCCGTGGTAAGTTTCCAGGCTGTAACCTTTTGATTTTTTAATGTTGCAACTGCTGTTCTGGTTCAAATTAGCTTTGTGGCCATTTCAGGCTGGTCATATTAATTCACTTCAGTTTGCAAGCAGTGGCAGTTTTCTCGCTGCGGCAGTTGGACAGGAGCATCGTTTAGGCAGGTGGTCATGCCACAAAAAGGCACAAAATGTTTTGACAATAATACCATTAAAATTTACCGATCGATGAGCAAGGCTGTGGTGTAAATAAAACATTTCTTAATAACTGACAAACTTATTTATTGTACTTACAAAAATAATGTCCTCTTCAGTGTTTGAAGAGTTTTCATCATTAAAAAATTGATAAGCATCTTAATAATAATATAGGGGTGAAAGAGATGCCATTTTCCTTTAGTAAACACCTCACAAAATAGTCTGCTTTATATCTATACATATATAATTTTTGCAATGTTAGGTACATAGTGTGTAGGTTAATGACATACAAAGGCCATCTGGGAAATGTAAAATAAAAGTTAAATGTTTAAATCTTTTATGTTCCAAACCTCGGGCTTCGTATGTTCGGGTGATTTCATTCGAATCAGTAGGTGGGAATGTTCTTCACTTTTGTTGTCAGGGCTTGTGTCACGTATTCTGTTAATTGGTGAAAACATCAAACTCTGCTCTCTTGCCATCATTTGATGAGCTGGAGTACTGATGGCTCGTGTTGGTGTGGCTAAAAGCTGCATGCTTGTCGTCGATAAGGGCACCATGCAGGGCGTTTGTTGGCTAGGTGGTGTCATGCAGCTTGTTCCGTGGGGTGGCGATTTGGGCTCGGTTTTAGGTGTCCGTAACATGGTTTGCATCTCCGCAATGTTTGTCCTTTCAAGAATCACACTCACTTGGCGAATGGAGTGGTTTATTGCAAGGCTGTCGGGGCACGATTTTCTAAGCTGGTGAATGCTTCTAGTAGGTCCACTACTAGCCGCATTAGCTCTGACAGGAGTTCCTTGCAACTGTTTCAAGGAATTATTCAAAAGTTGTCGAGAAAGACCCGTTCTTCGTAGCGCTAGTGGACTTGACATCGTTGTGTGTGGTTGATCAGCTTCATGCTGTAGTTGTTGCTTCAACTTTTCCTGTTGTTTCTTCTCATCCTCCTGTTTCTGTTCGAACCGTTGCAGGTCAAATTCGATTTCATTAGCCAGTTGCTTGTCTGCTGCCAAAATATCTTTGACTTCATTTTTGTAATCTTTCATGACTTCTTTAAGGAACATCATTAACGCTCCAAGCAGTGATGATTTCTTTTTTTCCAAGAAGTGTTTCAGTGCAATTATTATTGGAACAATGTTTTCAATCATGTTCTTTTTCACCACCTGTCACGGAAAATAATATTAATATTACAATTACCTTGTGTCACTTTCTCTCTGTGCCCTTTTTAAAATAGCTAACCTGCGTGACGAGAGTTTTTTTTGCCGTTGCAACAACTGCAGCAGCAATGTCTCCATCGTCAAATTCTTCTTGGCCAGACACTTTCAGAGAACTGAGTTTAATTTCATCGCATGCCAGAATAATGAGTGTATCTTGCAGTAGACTTTGGCTGTCCATATTCAAAGGCAAAACTTCATCCACAAATCCAGCCAGCACATCTTGGCATAACTTCCCAGTGAGCTTAATTTAACGAAAGAAAACACATTTCACTTCTATTGTAGGCTTGCAAAATAAGCATCAAAATTATCAGGCCTTATTCAACAAATCTAACTAAAATTCAACTGAAACGTTACCAGGAAACGGTGTTCATCTGTCATGTTTTCCAGGAGAAATTTATATAATTTGATCCGTTTCTTTTGAATTTTTCCATCACCTTTCAAAGAAAACAGCTCAACTTCTTTGTCAGATTGAGGAAACTTGTTATAGCGTGCATGAGCCTGGAACAACCAATAGGGAACTTTGAGATGTCAGTCAACAAGACTCTCGTTCGTTCAATAACAATGGCAATCCTATGCACCTGATAAGAATTAAAATGAAAGATGCATTCGACGAAGTGATTGTAGAAAATGATTGGGTTCCTTTGCAACAGCGTATTCAGTAGAACGTATTCTGCCACATTTCTGATGTGCTCGTTTTCATCAACGAGCAAGCTTGCGTAGTGGAAAAACAAAGGGCCTCGAAATTTTAGGTAGTCTTCTTGGAGTAAGCTGGATATTGAAAGTAGAGTTTTCTTGGCAACAATGGGAGATGGGTCCTTCAAACAAGAAGCAATCGTGGATGTATGAGGATCGATGAGGCCAGTGTATCTGAAAGAGTGGGGTTGTCAGAGTCGTAGACAAGTTTTAAAAAACAAAAGCACTGTTTACCTAATGCATAAATCTGATAGAACGCTGACAATACTGCTTCTTATAAATGTTTCTTGGGCAGTTTCCAGTTCTCTTGCTAAGGCAGGAACACAATTCTTGGCTAATTTTTCATCTCTCAAACATAGTTTTCCTATAACCAACAAAAAATGTTAGGCAGCTAGATTCACACCATGACATCACAACATGCAAGTATATTATCGGTATCCCTGTGTAGGATCAGTTTGCAGATCCAATTGAGCTCTTGTCAATTATCAAGGGGTATCTATCTATCTATCTCTTAGTGATAGGGAGAAGCTCACCCAAAGTGATGAAAGCCTGCGAACGAACTTTGGCGCTTAGGGCACAACCAATAAACGGAGCCTGGGATCCTATACCCTGCGAGTCCGGTTGGCTGTCTGTAACATCTATCACCAAAACTTCATATTAGCTTCCAAGTAATTGCAATATATCTAGGATAGGACCAATGATATCCTCGCTAGATTCTAGATCTCGACAGTCTGTACATCCAGCAGAATCGCAATCTCACCTGTGTTAGCAACCACCGGTACAGCAACTAAACTCTGGATCAGTAAGTGAAGTTTCTTGTACGATTGTGGTGGCATTATTAGAGCAACCTCGCCCAACACGTAGACGTACTTGATAATTTCGTCTTCTTTGCTGTCACAGATATCTCGGTGTTTCAAAACAAGATTTGATAGCGATTTCTGGCACACCTAAAATAAAGATGGACTACATTTTTTGGGTCTTTTTGTTTAGATAAATTCTACAATTTCAAATAAGCAAGTCATTTACCTTCAACAATTCTGTGTTGAGCTTCTTCATTTCACTTTGCGACTGCTGTGAAGAGACACTCACAAGAGGTAGAAGGGTTCTGACAGCTTCCAGCATGTTGGGAATCAATGATAATGGAGTAGTGAAGTTTAACAAGTCGTCTTTAATGACATCTAACAGATCAGATTAAAAGAGGTTTAAATTAATTAGGGTCTAGAATCCAATTGAAAACACTGAACATCACTGGTCCATTACAAAAAGACCTCGATTCCATGTAAGAGTGGTTCGATCAACACAATGTGACTTAGAAAATGGGCTTATTTTAAAATGAACACCAAACTGGACATATACCGATTTTGGAAATAATGTTCACCGCTTAATTTTAGCTCACCAATTGAAAAACTTGACAAAATGATAAAATCATTTTGTGAAGTGCTTTAAGAACATACATCCTTAGAAAAAGATGAAAATTTAAAGCCATCAACCCAACCTTACCTATAATCATCTGCACTTTGTTGACAGGAACATTTTTACACGTGAATCCCACTAACTGAAGAATCCGATGCAACGTTTGAACATTGTGGATATTACTCCTCGATGACAACCAATAATCAATGGCAAACGACGAACTCTTGACATTTTTCACATGCGTTATTACTAATGAGAGCATCATCCACGCAGCATCACTATTAGTCTCTTTTCCAATATGAGTTTCTAGAATACTCACAATGCTGGGCCTAAATTTAAAAAGGAGCATTATTTCAAAAGTTTGAAACCGTTTTGGTTTCAAAAGCAAACCAACCGAGCTGTAAGTACATACTTGATGCGGTTGGCTTTAGCCCACAGACAACAGGCTTGTATTAAAAACTGGACGTAGTTGCAATAATCCCCTGTTGAGAGGAGGTTAAGAATTTTCCATGCCATCTTACGACTAAGACTCGCGCTGCCATCATAAGGTAGCAGGTTGGCCAGGATGATCGTTTCCGTTGTTTCGGCACACTTTTCTTGGACGGTGGTTTCTCGATCCAAGAGACCAGGCAATACTCCTAAAGGCATGCCCAAATAAAATATAATTAACAGGGTTAGTGAAACTAAATTACTTCAAGGGAGTGAACACAAGCACGGATGAAAAAGGTGGGCTACCTTCGATCCACTTCAACTGCAGGACTTCGTTCTCAGGAAACATTTCTAGCAACGATGTCATAGTTTGCACTACCTGCTTACGGATCAACAAGGCAGGATCCAAACAGTGGTCTTTCAAAATATTCAGCGTTGCGTGAGACATAAGGGAGGGCACTAATTTCAACAACCCTTCCACTATCTGCAAAGCTGCTTTGCGGACGTGCACTTTATCGTCCTTGCATCGGTGAATCACGAGATCCAGCACTACTTTATTAACGCTGGTTGCAGCATCGAATTCTTGCATGCGATCATTTTCTTCCATGGCTTCCACTTGTTCATCGTCTGGGCCGTTCCTTCGATCACCATTATTAGCATTTTCCTTATCGGACTCTTCCGAAACTCCATCTTCACCGTCGATGTCGGGGTTGCTGCCTTTGGGGTGACCAAGCACGAGTTGCCTGACAACGTTGACCGCTGCAGGGGACGTCGAGCTGATGCAGTGAGCGATGGTGGAAAGAGCTTTGGCTCTAACCGACGGCGCTTTGTCACTGCAACGTTTAAACAGAAAATCAAGAATATCCACTTGCAATGCCGATCCTACATTTTCACTGTCGTTGTTATCGAGTTCCAAAATCAGGATCGCCAAGATTTCAATTCCCAACAGACGATATCCCACTTTGGAGTTGAGACAAAATTTTTTAATCCACTTAATGGAACTGCTGAACCAATCTGCTGGTAGTTTCTTCAACAAGCTAATAACGATGGAAGACATCTTTGCCCTACATTCTGCCCGTTCATTGGTCCGTGCACAGATCTGGTGTATCAAGGTCATCACCCCATCGGAAACATCATCCCCGTGACGGTCTATTAATCTCAGAATGAACCCGATGGTTTGCTCTTTAACCTGGTGGCATCGCTGGCTACTTGCACCTTCTTGTAGCATCATGAAGTTTGGCAGTAGGTTCTTCAACACGACGAAATGTGTCATCTTCACGTCGCCATGAATGGGATCACCAATCAAACTTAATCCTTTATAGGCTAGCAATGAGAAGGGTTTGTTGTTGACAACGTGGTCGATTTCCATCCTCGTCACTTGGCTCAAATAAGTAACCAAGTATTTCAAAGATGGCTCGCACGATCTTAAAGGAAAACTGTCTAACAGACGTAGAATATAAACGAACACTGCATTCGTTTTGGCTATCAAAAGTGTCATCGTTTGCTTAGACAACCGAACAGGGTTGCCATCCTCGTATTCCTCCAATTCACCTTCGTCATCGCTGCCACACTGACGTGCCGCCACCGTCGTCCCTTTCTTCCTTTTGCCAATTTTGTTATCGGTGGAATTCTTCGATCGTCCTCTTTTGACGGAACCGCCGGTGGCATCCAACTGGTCGTTCACCGACAACACCAGGACCTCTTGACTGAGCTCTATACATTTCTGGAACAAGGTGGGATGGAAAAGAGAAAAGGCACTGCTTCCCGGGATAAGTAACAGGCCCAAGTACAACCTGCTGGCTGAAAGGCCAATCTCTTTCTCGACACCCGAAGAGGACTTCTTGTTGCCCCTTTCGGCAAACCAGAAGCAGACGGCGACGATGCATTTCAAGTTAATCTCGTTGTCTATCAAAGTGATCCAGAAACCGTTGGAACCGTCGTCGACGTCGGTTGCCTCGTCGTTGTTTTTATTCTTGGAGGGTGCCCAGTCGTTGATGACTTCGCAAGCCTCCTCCAGCAGTTGACTCCACTGGGTTTCCTCGTGAAGCACATCGAATTCTTCGGGAACGGAATCCAATTGCTCAAAGTCATTTTTCCACGTTTCCTTCGACCATTCTTCCAGAACTGACAACTGGAAACGAGTAAACACATCAACACACTGACTGATCAACGGACAATCTGAAGGAACCGCCATTTCCCTTTGGTGGTTTTCAAATGCAATTGATTTGGCTGTCGCCGCCCAGAGACAGAGTGGCTTTATTATTACTGCTGCTACTTTTTAGTTTCATCTCGTTTCTTATAATGAATATAATATAATATAATATAATTTAATCATTTCCTATTTTTTTTTCTATTATAGTCACAAGCTGTTCATACAATTACCGCCTTTTATTGTTGTTTTGTTTACATTTAGTTTTGGTGGGATTTCAAACAATGAAAATTTAAGTTTTAGTTTGTTTTTGTAACCATTGTAACATTATTTGTACATATTTATTTATTTATTTAATTTATTTATATTAAATCCTTTTATATAAAATCATCAAAAATCTGTCTCATCAAAACCATGTTTTGTTTGAAACTTTGAATTGTGAATTGCCATTGCCAATAGATGGCAGCATGTTATGGTGTTTCGCTGAGTTGCTGTTGCTCTCTTTTCAACCAATAATAGTATCCTGACAGAAAAGAAAATCATAGAAACATGAGTTAGTTTCTATGGGTGATGGTGATTGTTCATTGCTGCTGAAGAATAACCTTAGAAAGGTATGTCTTTGCCACTATAAATATATAAATTTAAGTGGCCAGGTGATTTACAGTATAATAAATACTTTAATTTGTTGTATCATTACATTATCGCTAAAGTCAAAGTGAGCTTAGTACACGTGTCTGTTATAGAAAGCTGATCCGGACATGACATGATCATCTTCGAAACATAACTCACAACAAATACCGTTATTTATCTTATAGGAGAAGCGATGTGAAAGAGATGATGTCGACCTTGGACACTTTACCTTCGACGACACAGCGACGTTATACCATTCCTAAGAAATGCGAATGTAAGTTGTCATTATGTAAATGAAGTGGGAGAAAAAAACCCAACTCAATGGTAACCTGTAGTTCAGTAAAGAGTAATCCTGGTTGGTGTATCTGGCGGGCGAGTGTCAATACCATCGACTTTTTATACCGCTGGGCACAGAGGCCACTTTCCATGGGTAGCAGCGAGCTGAAAAATCAATGATTGTAGAAATGAGGTTAAAAGTGGTGTCATTGTGGCTCGTAACTAGCAAATGCCATGGCAGGTTTTTTTTAAAATTCATGTCTGTCAGCAATGTTTTTTTTCCAAACATGTTTTGAAAATGTTGCATGTGCATGTAGGATCATTGCAAAAAAATTAATCAATAAAAGCCTTTAGCGAATAAAGTATCGGGTGTTTATAAAGTCCAGGTGCAACTTCAAACTTAAATAACTTTTGATCAAGAGGTGATAAATAAACTATTTAAAGTGCATTAAGAAGCTGATTTTATTGAATTAAAATTTGGAATAAAGCAAATGCTATGGAATTAATATTCCACATAGCCGCCGTCTTTTTCGCCGCATCGTGCGAATCGCTTTCTCATTTCCAATTGCAGTTCCATTTCCATAAAAACATGTTCCAATTGCAGTTCGTTA
>JAQIWH010005398.1:0-14735 GCA_034695005.1 Cryptops parisi | reverse complement strand
CAGATGTTCTTCCATGTCTTTCGTTTTGCAGGATGAGGTGTCTCGGGGGTGGCTCTATCATTCTGAGCAGCAGTGTACATAATAAATTACATCCCTATAACCATGGCTAAACATATAATGGCCAGCTCACTTCGATGAACCCTGTGCTGATGTGGTTGTCCACCAAGCTATTGCTCAAACAACATGTGTTCCACACGTGCTTCTTTCACAGAAAACGAGTTTAGTTAAATCAAGACATATTATGTACTAAGTATATCAGTATACAACTATACAGCCGGTGCCGCCACGAGAGCATTGCTAGCCAGCATAAATATAGCAGTTTCCGTGGTAGTAACGACGTCCAATCCAACCATCAACGGCTTTGCTGCGACTTAACCTAGGGTGTAAACATGTCTTCAAGAGCAATTGTAACTAAAATTTAATCGTGTAGGAATGATATTTAAATTAAAAAAGGGACCCCCGTTCAGCTGATTTTGTGAACACCACGAACGGATAACTGATTTTGTACTATAAACAGCAAAGTAGGCTTGCCATATCTGTTTAGCCATGCTATAACAAACACTATCACGATAAAGATAATAGGCGTACAGAAACATCATATAAATATCGATATAACTCAACTACCCCTTTTTCTTCTTACAAGAAATTTCATTTTAGTGCCTTTGACAAATTATTATTATTATTATTTTTATTTATTAAACGATCCTTAGAATCAAATTACATAAACTGAATTCAACATAATATAATTAATTTTTACATAACATACTATTATACAAAAAAATTTGGACACATCAAGTACCATGTATATGGGTGGCAAGCGCATTATCAAAAAGAAGGAAAACCTTCGGGTTGTTTTGGTAGATGAGTAGGGCATATTTACGGATAAAAATGGGAAGATTGTTCCATTTATGAAATTGGTTAATTGGATATCTATTGATGTTAAATTGATTTGAAGGTGGCATTATAAATTTACAGGATGTCGAGCTTCGAGAATGAGTCTGTTTATCGAAGAATTGTAAGTAGTAATGGTAAGGGTGGCTGTCATTGTGTATAAACCGAATAACTTCTTTAAGACGGAAATAAAGGATCAGTTTGTTTAATGTAAAAAAAAATTTCAAATGGATTTCTTTGCCAGTACGAATCAGGAAACTGTCATCCAGAATAACATTCGATACAAAAAAAAAAAGTTTAAAAAAGTTATTATACCAACATTTACTACTATAAGCGACTAGTGTTTTGATTATTATGTTTATCTTGTTAGTTTCGATTTGTAAAAAATTGTTTTATGGAAAAAAAAAATCACCAACTAGTTGGGTCGACGTCCAGGATCGTGATGAGGAGTGGGACGCTAAACTATAACTTGCAAATCATGGCTAATAATACGTAATATAGTATAACATACATATAATAATATACTGTACTATAATTTAGCCATACCTGAACTAATGCATGCATAAAGGTACACTGTACTGTATCGACATTCACTAATTGACCGAACGAACGTAATTTGATCTGTTTCGAAGCAGGATGAAATAGCATTTGTCTGTGTGTTTGTATGTGTTGCGATTACTTACAAACGCTTCAGCGGATTCACTTAAAAGTAGTGCATGTCATTTAGAACTGATTAAAGTTTGGTTGCAATCGCACGTTATTTATTATTTGCTTTTTTTTTTTCTTTTGGTTCACTATGTCAATTGCAATTGCCCAATTGCATGTACTAAACTTGGGCGTGCTGGACTCATCATTAGGCTTAGGATAGTTAAACATTTTGCATACGCAAATGCATATTTTGGCTTTTTTTTGAAAAAATGTATATTTTATGCACGACGAATAGTATTTCAAAGTATATTTTGCATCGCAAATGCATAAAACACTGATTCATTTAAAAAATGTTTTCAAATAGCTTGGCACCTATTTAGAAATATGACAACAAAAGTCAACAGACAAACAAATTCCATTTTATCGTAGCTTCCAAATTCTTGTGCTATCATAAAAGAAAAAATTGCTCAAAATCCCTTTTTTTTAAATCTCCATAAATATGTAAGGCACCGCACCAGGATACTAGAAGGTGAATACAGTAATTGGAGAGGAATGAGAATTTTTCACAAGGTTTATTTTATTTATAATATATTACTGTATTTCTGGTCATGTAAGATGGTTTTCCTCTTTAAAACACGTGGTTGAAAACTTTTGTGTTTTTTTGAAGGACCTCGGCAAAAAATGAGGTATAATTAATTTGATGACACGAAGTTTGATAACTTACGTTTTTGTAGATTTTGTTTTTATTATACATAAATTAATAAAAACTGAACAAGTATCGAAGCATCTTGGCTTCATCATCAGTACTGTACAGTAGTGTGTAAATTGTTAAAAAAAATTTTTTTTCCTCTTGGAGACAGAGTTAAAGCTAAAAGCTGGTTGAATAAAGTTATACAAAAAACAGGTGGAGTGTACCAAGGCTAAAAAACTGGTTGGACACCAATTGAACAAAAATAGGTTGATACTACATTGGATGTGAAAACTAGAAAAAAACAACATATTTTTAATACAAAGGAAAGAAATGTAGTGTACTGCTTCTGGGAAGGCTTGCCCGGAATAGAATGTAACAATTCATGGTTAATGGCAAAAGAAGTATTCAGCAACACAGTGATTGTCACCTATTAGATGACCAATTTCGAAAAGATAAAGAATAATGTATAAAGATTTTTTAAAAACGTAAACGTCTTTTTTGTGAATTGCCATATTTTAATTTGTTATAAAAAATAAATTTTTATAACAACTAAACTATTGTTGTAACCTCAGTTGTTGCCTACTGATGATGGTGCCTAGACGCATCGAAACATGTATAATTTTATAAAAATTCATTTTTATAACAATTAAAATATGGCACTTCACAAAAAAAGACGTTTACGTTTTTAAAAAATCTTCATTTTAACAAAATTTGCCAAATAATCCGAAACTTATAACACACATGTTATGAAGTAGGAAAAGTTTTTTCAAACTTAACACTATTTGATATATGTATGTTTTAGGCCAGGTATGAGTTTGTCTATTGACGGCACTAGCTAAGCCCATATATAGCACGGTTTCCGATAATGATCTCAACATTGAATTTTTGTAACATACAACGATGCAACATTATTCCGAGCAAGCCTTCAATTGATTTCAATAGTTTCCAGAAGCAAACGTTTATAGTGGTCACATTCTGTGCGAAGTACGTTTGTGTTATCCCATAATCCCAGTTTATTTCGTGTTTAGTGTTTTGGGTGTGTAGCATTGTAGGTAAAATAACATTGTTTGGGTTTTTGTATTGTTCTTTATGTCGCGTTTGTGTTCTGTGATTCTAGTTTTTAGTTCACGTTTGGTTTGACCAATGTAGATTTATCGCATTCTTTGGATTTCAGTTTGTGTTGGATTTCAGTTTGGACATTTGTTTTTTCATTGTTTTTTGGTTCTTAAAAACTGGGGTGATGTTCGTGTTTTTGAAAAAGGTTTTAATGTCATGGGAAATTTGGGGGTGAAAACTGAAAGCTTTATTCAACCAGCTTTTAGCTTTAACTCTGTCTCCGAGAGGAAAAAAATCGTTAACAATTTACACACTGCTGATGATGAAGCCAGGATGCATCGAAACTTGTTTAGTTTTTTATGTATTTATTAATTTATGTATAATAAAAACAAAATGGCAAATATCTACAAAAAACGTAAGTTATCAAACTTCGTGTCATCAATTTCTGGTCATAGTTAAGATTTTTAGTGCATGTTTTGGGATTTTTAATAATGAAGCTTACTCATAACCCTTAGCCCAACTAACAACTATTTGTTCACCCCGTAGATGTTCATTATTATTGCAAAAATTTTATCGTCTAAAAACTTTTCACTTTATTTTGATTACGGTACTGTGGCGGAATGAGGTCAAATGTTTACCCAACTTATTTAATTTTAATTTCGTCTCATAGAGAGACAACAACAATAAAGTACAAACATAGAAAATAAAAACAAACAAATTAAAATTTGTTTAAAAAAATAATGTGAGTAAACAACTTTTAAAAATGTTTACACTGGTATCTGCAAATATAAACGTGTATATTACAATTTTTATATATATAATTCTCTAAGGTAGACCCCACCTTCTAAATCCACGCAGGTTTACTATAGCAAACAGGGTAAAAATGAAATCCACGGGATCGCTAGCTGGCGTATGTTACTTATAATATAATAAAATTAGTGTATGGCATACATCACATCGGGTTGTGGTCTCCCTCCCCCCAATTATAAACGAATTCGAGCTTGCATGTATACAAATAAACCCTAGCGCTCACTTCTTCAAACTTAAAGCCAAGTTCTCTCAAAGTTAAATTTAATTACAGTATATGCTTTTGTTGACATCGGTCAATTTGGTTTGTTTGTTTTTACACGTATTTGTAAACGTTGAGTTCATTTAGTCGGTATTGGAGTTTATAGATACTATAAACTTGAATAAGGTTTTTATATCAAACCAGTAAGAATGGTTTTCAAAAATTGAATACAAAGTTGTATGAAATTAGTACACATTAGGCGTAGCCAGGAGGGCACTTATTCACCCTTAAACCATGCGATGAGATAAAATTGAAAAAAAGAAATGCATTTGATGCTGCATCTTGATTCTACACGGACCATAAGTCAGTTATTATCTTATTAAATCTTTCTTGTGTGAAGATAAATACTAAGTAATAATAGTTGTATGAAGATGAATTTTGTCCCCCTCCCCCCTCACTGAAAGATCAATGTTTATTTCGAGTTGGGGATCAAGTTATTTGGAAAACGTGAGATTAGCGATTGCGTCATAAAGTGAAACTCGCGTTAATTATTTACCTGGAGTATAACGTTGACGAAAGCCAGCAGTTCACAGCCGAAGTATTTTAAAGCCCATCGATTCGATCGATTCCAAAACACGTGGATCGATTTGGCCGTTTGTTGTAATTTCTCTTCCAAATCCTCGTCCTTGCAGTCGATGAGTTTAGTGGTGAGAGAAGCCACGCGTCCTTTTTCTTTCCGTTTCCATATGAAACGTGGCAAATAGAAAAATGCCGCTTGGATGACCAACACGATCCACACCCATTGATAGTAACTGTGATAAACGCTTTTGTGATTTTCGCTTCCCTCACCCAGACCGGGATAAATGGCTTGTTCATCTTCGTAGTCGTCGTCACGATAGTCGTCCGTCAGTTGCAGGCTGAAAGTAGATCGGGTCCAGCAGTAATAGTTGAGAACCGTGTCCGGCAAGTTGACGGGAGCTGGACCACACGCGATGGGTTGACCAAAAAATTCTTGGCTCGTCACGACCAAGGCAGCCACGGCCAGAAGGATCACGGTGACGCGATAATGAAGCCAGAAAATAAAATGATCGATCTGAACGTCTTGGCTTTTGGCGAAGAGAGAGAGAAATTGTCCAAACATAAACATGGTGAATCAATCCCAGATATCCAGTGGTGGTGGTTGTTGCGCGCACGGTCACACGCTTCGTATTCAAGGGAAAGATAAAGGAAATGAAATCAGGAAGAAGAACTGAAGAAACTGGTTTTATCTGGTTCTAAAATCGTTCCCTGATTTTCTCTCTTTTTCCTAATTTCGTCACTGAAACCTATCGTTGCATCTTATTGGTCCAAACCCCCCCTCGACTCGCCTGTTGTCAGGAAATTTCTTAGAAGAAAAAGAAAGGATTACTTTTTCAAGAATGTGACCTTAGCCCTGAAGGCAGAGGGTTACCCTTACAACCAACTACTACTTTTTTTTTTACCTTTGTGTTGTTTCGAGTTAAAAAAAAGAAAGGTCTTCGGGAAAAATTAGGTCTCCGAAACCAAAAATAAAATAACATACCGATTCAGAGAACATTGCTGTATTTTCATATAGCCAACATTATCATTTATTTTATTTCAAAAATATGTTATTCATGGGTTTTGGATGTTTTTATTTCTGCGGGTCAATAGTGTCGACGGATAGAATGACTTAAAAATTGATTTATACTATAAATATAACAAACTTATAATTGTAGAAAGAATTAAAAGGTACTGACCCGATGGAATGAATTCCCATGAATATTGAATTGAATAGAATGTTGCATTGGATATGTGGAATATGTTACCATATCGTTTAAGAAAGCTGGCTTTCTGTCTTATTACAAGTCCTCATATTCAACATTATTTGGGTGTAGATAGGCGTTTGCGCCGATATATTGGCTTTTCATGGTTTTTCTGTTTTCCATATATGAACCCTTGGATCGCATGTTTCAAAATGAAAAAAAAATGTTTACTTCATTTCTATACAAGTGTTTTCACTGTCAAGTAAACTGTGGCAGCAACAAAAACATTCACAACTAGTGGTATTTTATTATTTTTTATAAAAGTAATACAATTTGAATAAATCGTCCTTAGAAATTGGTAAAATTAACCACGTGGCATTAAAACTCGAATCGAACGACACAATACATCGAAGCGATCGTGTTTCTAAATTGGAGAAAACTTTTTGTCATCCATCTTCAGGGAGTCGTGAAGCTCTTTGAATAGCTTAGAAAACAAAATGTGGGGCAGATTATCACCCAAAAGATTAATTAGGAACCAATCCCCTAGTTTTCCCCCCGAAAGAACGTCGTTCAAAACGTGGGACGAGATGAATGGGAAACGGTATTTGAAGACGACGACTCTCAACTTGCAACAGACGAGCAACGCGATCCTGTAGACGATGAGAAGGGAAGTGACGGTCGCTAGGATGACCAACCAAAACCACAAGAGCACGTACACTTTTTCGTTGATGATGTTAAATGGAAGGGTGCACAAAGCGTCGTGTACTTGGATGCCCCCACTGGCACCGTACGATCGAAAAGAGCATTTGGTGACGCGAGGAAACACTTTGATCATAGGATCCGTGCGCTGGTCTTGTTCTTGATACGAATACCACAACACGTCAGTGCCGAAGTTGAGAAAGGTACCTCCCAGAAAGCGGTCGATGAAAAAAATCTGAAATTAAAATAAAAGTTGGGGTTAACAAATTGGTTATCTAGGTTTAGTTACTCTTAATCAGAGCCGTAACTAGCTTAGACATGTAATGCGCCCGAGGCAAAATACTATTACCATATACAGTAGTATGGCAAAAGAGACGCAACGAAAATAGATACATAGGCCTGAACAAAAAGATAATTATTGGCTACACAATAGTCTATCTATTAAAGTACAAAAGAGTGCGTGCATGTATTTTTATTTTATTTTATTTTTGAACAGACCAAGGGATCCAAAAGGGACAAAAACAACAACAACAAAACATAAAAATATCAATCAAGAAACAATAGATGCTTTCTTAACAGTCTATCAAAACTTTGAAATGGCTTTTTGCGCGTTAGATCAACCGTAATAATCTTTTTTCTTAAGTACATTGGGAGATTGTTCCACCTTGCAAAAAACATTGTATGGATATCTCTTATCAGTCCATGTGAGAGTGACTCATCAAACTTAAATGAGTTCACAGTATCATTTACAACTTTCCATGCAAATACTTGTACAAGTATTCTTGGTTTGTTTGTTTGTTTTTCATACTATAATATTTTTATTCTTAAAGTTAGGAAGGTTAGGAAGAAGGTTCATGTTCGCTCCAATCTGGATTATTTTTTCAATAGGATGATTAGTGATTGCTCATACTACGTAACATAACTGTAGTTGAATATAGAAACAAATATCAGAAACTACCCAACTACACAAGGACAAAACCCAAACTTCAATAAAATTACCGTACTTCATTGATTGATACACGTACAAAACAAACAACAAACATTTTAACTTATCTTGATTTGGAGGATGGTGTAGTTGTAGTGTAATCTGTAATAAAATGGGGTCTAGGTCAAAACACAGACAGTTCAGAATTTTAGCGTAATGCCACAGGTCAAAACCTAACCCAACTTAACCATCATCAATCGTCAGTTGATAACAATTTTTCAAATATTATCGGTTATTATACAAATAAGCCAAGACATGCGTAATTACCCTTATCCACTTAAATTAATTTGATCATATCTTCTGACACTACAGAAATACACTTCCATTTTCCTGCATTAAGATTAAATATCACATTAGTTTCTTTCATTTTAAAAATATTTTATATAACTATGTTCTTCACAATTTTTAATTGTTATTTGTTGATAGTATCTTTCATTATGAGACGTGAATTTTCTAAAATAAAATAAAACCTAACCTAACTTTAAATAACTAAATGAGACTTCCTTTAAATGATAAAATTGTATTTTGAATTGTCGGTATTTATTATGAATATCGGTATTACGAATGAAATTTTCAATTTTAACTAGCTGATCAATTATCATTCCAAGATTTATTATTACGAATTCAGATCACCATGTAGAACAGTATTTATCAGAGACAAGATAACAGTCACAAATTCTATTTCACTATGTGATTTGATTACTCAGTTAAGAACAGATCTAATACAATAATGATCTGGAATGGAATGCCCTTCTATATAAGCTTCGAAAGTATGCCTCAGCAAATATTAAACTTGAAAAGAAAATTCTTTGTACATTTGGAAAAGCTTTGCATAACCATGTATTATAAGCCTTTTACCTTGTAACCATTTGGTTTTTGACCGCAATAAATAAAAAAAAAGGTACACCAGCTTTTAAAATCTATAACCTTCAGGACAGGGTCGCCAATAACCAGTGGTGTCAACAGGAAAACGATGCACCCTACGTGTACCAAAAAAGGTGAACTTGTGTTTCATGTTCACCATATGTCAGAGATC
This sequence comes from Cryptops parisi, assembly GCA_034695005.1. Lineage (NCBI taxonomy): Eukaryota > Metazoa > Arthropoda > Chilopoda > Scolopendromorpha > Cryptopidae > Cryptops > Cryptops parisi. The sequence goes on along the minus strand of JAQIWH010005398.1, from coordinate 5,957 downwards.
AGCAGTGATACACGAATATTATTAACTATCCTATTCAAGCATCGTCATGTAACATTAAAATTCAAGGAAAACTATTACGCGCAATAGGTGCTCAATAAATGAGATTTTGATGCTGATGACGGATTGGCTAATACCTCTCAGTAGTCGATAACTTGAGAAGCGAGATCGATACTTTAGGGAAATTAATCGATACCTGGACGAAATTATCGAGTATAAAATAAATACCAATGGAGATTATTTAGTATTGTATTTTTATACTTAAGTATGCAGTTACAGTTAAGAACAATGAAATTAAATGCAATGCCTCGTATAAATGTGCAATTTATGATCAATGGGTTTATAGTTGTGCGGAATGGTCATATCACTTAATTAACGACTTCTAGAGTAAATTCCAAATGGTAGCGATGGGAAGAAAATTTATGATTTTGAAACTATTAGATTAGAAGATCTGTTATGGATAGCAGTGTTATTGTAGTGTTAAAACATGTTATTGTAAAGTAAAGCTTCGCCACATTGCAACTTCCCGCCTCGTTTTATCACAATCTTCTTCGATCATTAAAATTAGAATATGTTGCATCGATCATAAGTTAAAAAATAATGTTTATTTTTGTGATGTTGGCACCAACAAGCAGACGGGCAAACAGAACAAGAGAATAACTTTTTCAACACCGACTGGAAAGGAAAACCAGCAAAACTTTAACTTTGGCGAAAGCAACCTATGTACAGTAACAGTACTGTACGGTCGGTACGGTACCACATCTTTCTCTTCATTCTTTGCTGACGCCAGGGCGAGTCTGATGTTGATATTTGCTTTGGACTTGGTTTATTTTGCAGTATTTAGGTTAGGAAAAACAAAGAATCGTATCAAATGTAAGATATTGTTTTGTTTCCCTAACCTAACCTGCAAAATAAACCCATAACCAAGTACAAGCAATTGGCAACGCAGACTCGCCCCGGTTACAACAGGAAAGTACCAATAAAACTTGTATTGTAGTAATATGTATATACTACAATATACTGATACGGATTCCAGCCTATGTTACAGTGGGAACAACAAACAAACTAGTTCGCTCACGTGGTATAATACTAAAAACAAACGATTCCTCGTACGTTGAACTTTGTATTACGATGAGCACATTGTGAAGTTTATCTACATTGGTGACCTTTGATTTCTGACACTCAAGATCTGCTTCTTTAATGTCACTGTTTAGCAGGCAGGAGAACGCGCTGTTGTAGTAAAAAAATTTTTTTTAAATATCAGCTAACAAGACGAGCCTACATATAAGTTGGCTATTTGTTTTAAGTCATCTTCAAATTAGCCGAAAACGCTAGAGTTTTAAGGGGGAACTATTTTTTAAGAGAATTACGAACAACATTTACCTGTACAATGACATTGATGAAAGAGAACACCTCGCAGGCGAAGTAGAACAGAGCCCATTGGTTGAGACGATGCCACACAAGTTGTATGGATTGAACGGCCACTTGCAGCTTTTTCTTCAACCCCTCTTCATCCGAACAGTCGCAGTCGACGAGTTTTTCCGTGAGAGAAACCACGCGACCATTTTCCTGTCGTTTCCACAAAAAACGCGGCAAATAGAAGCACGCGGCTTGGAGGATCAACACGAGCCACACCCATTGATAATAAGTGTGGTAAACTTGCTTGTTGCCTTTGGTCTTGGGTCCTAGTCCTGGATAAGCTCGATGGTCGAGTCTGTTGTTTCTGTCGCCAGCTTCTTGCAAACTGAACGTGGAACTTGTCCAGCAGTAGTTGTTGAGAACACTGGCGGGGACGTTCACAGGAGTGGGACCACACGAGATGGGGTCACCGAAGAATTCTTGGCTGGTCACGATTAAAGCAGCCACAGCCAGAAGGCCTACCGTCAGTCGATAGTGAATCCAGAAAATAAAGCTGTCGATTTGAACCTGTCGGACTTTGTTGAACAAAGAAAGGAGTGGACCGAACATAAACATGGTCAACTGTGCGAAGGTGGTGGTCGGGTCGCAGTGTTCGATTCGAAAGTCTTTTGCAGAATGAATGGCTTCCTTGGTCAAAAAGTGTGTATCGCTAGTTATCTGTTTTGGATTTATCACGCGCGCGTCACTAATTGTTAACAGGCCTTGACCAGATTGGTCAGCTCAAGGACACACTCACTCCCTAGAGAGGTGACGAGTCGCTACCCCTATCATGTCAACGTGCTAAAGAATGCAGCCAAAAAAGATAGAACCATCTTATCTTGATAAAAAAAAACAAAAACGACAACAACACGGGGTTTTGACTTTCTCTTTTGGCGTCAATATTGATGGATAAATCAAAAAGTAGACTACATTATAATAGCAATAGAGTTGTATAATATGCTATTCAATATATCCGTGTTTTTCCAACTTTACAGTAGGCTAGAGTACATCCTGTATGAAAAAAACAAATGTGAAAAAAAAGGAAATCTGTAGGCTACTTGTAAAAGATTAGATAGTAGAGGTGGCTGCCGAGACTTTTCTTATTAGTCACAACTGATTTAAAGAATGGTCATTATGGTGATTTCTGACCTTTTTTTTATTTAAAATAGGTTAGATAAAAAATAATTTTATCTTTTGACATTTTCGTTTTTTCAAAATATTTTTCAATCGTGTTTCTTTGTTGGCATGAAAAAACATTTTTATTCGTAAAAATACTGATTTTATCGTTTTTCATGAAAAAGCCAAATTCGATAAGTGAAATGGGCATGTAAAACTCTTAGTGTATATAGTACATTAATTTATAAATATAACATCTAAAATGGAAAATATGGCACAATAAAATTAAATAAAACTAATTGGTTGTTAAAATAATGTTCAAGTATACTATAGTTTTAAAACTGAATTCTATAACTTCGCTCATGATCATTGTCCAACACGGTACCGGTACTTTTAGACTTTTTCTTTTGTATATAACGTCCTCTTCCAACTTGACTAGGAAATAAAAAAACATTCTCCAGATCGGAAACATTCAAAACCAAGAAGTGAGGCTAAAAACCAGCTGCCCAAGTTAGCACGATGTGGCCAACGGGGTGGGGACAGTTTGGGAGGTGAATGAGAGGTGTCATTTTAGCACTCAGAAGCGAAGTGTGGAGAGGACCACGACCATTTTGTCACAACACACGATAGAGCAGAACCTACTGCTGCAAATTGATTCAGTAGAGCTAGCAATACCAACCAAAACCAGATGACGACGTAGATTTTTTCGTTGATAATATTGATGGGAAGAATACACAAAGCGTCGTGGTATTGTACACTTCCGCTTGCAACGAACGAACGGAAATTACACTTGGTCAGACGTGAAAAGATGATCACCGTCGCTACTTAGTACCCTGTACTATGACCAACAACTATACAAACTTTGTATAGTTGTTGGTCATGCTTGTGCTTGATAGGAATACCACAGCACAAGGTGGTACCTAAATGAGAAAAGGACCCCTTCCCCTCTCTTTGAACTGGGGATGATAAAGATAAACGCTAGTAACGTAACGTCAAAGTAAAAGTACGGTACAATTGACAAATGCATTGTGTTCTTTATTACAGCAGTTGTTATCATTTATTAAGCAAAATGTTTTTTACAAACAGTAATAATTGCCAAGCAGCAAAATTCTTTTGTGTTACAAATAATTTTCACCGATTTCTTTAAAGTTCACTTTAGATGAGTAAAGTAAAAATAAAGGTGGGGGAAGGGTAGTTTAAAAAATATGTGTAATCAATATACATGTATGTAAATATGTGTATGATTCATTTTTTAACATCGTTGTTTGATTATACCTATGCTTCGTTTCAGATTCACTTGTGAATGAGTGAGTTTGTGAGTGTGTTTGGGAGATTTAACAACACATGCTGTAATTATGTAATACAATAAATAGATTATAATCAGTAATCTTAATCTAAATTTTTTGTGATGCATTTGTATGTATCGATGTAAGACTCAATATAGTCGACATAATCATCGATATTGAATCGATAGGCAGACACTTTAAAAGTTAAGCAACATATAGGAATTTATAAACTCCATTTCACATTAGCTGGCACAGAATTTGCTTGAGGCAGCCAAGGGGCAAACTAGGTGATCACATCATCTCCAGCGCCTAACACCCTTGTAACCATACTGGCGGCAGTGGCAGCAACTGAAAAGTGTGAGAGGTACGCTCGTCAACCATTGGCTGAGTCATCTCGCTGCCTCCAATTCCAATTCCAATTCTGTGCCAGCTAATTTGGGATAGAGTATAAGTTAGAAATATATAGGCCTACTACAGTTTCCAATATTCATGTAACAGGAAAAATTTATTCAATTTATTTATTTATTTATTTATCAGGAAACAATTCATGGGATCGATACAAACAATAAAAACAAAAATGATACCGTTATATAAAGAAATTTTACCTAGCTTTTTTTTTATCACACCTAACCTAACATTTGCTTGCGACGGGAATGGCACACAAGTTTGACATACTAAAATAACATTATTATACAATAAATAATTTTTAAAACAATGCTTAAAAAAGCGTTTTTAATATTTATTTAACAAGCCACTACTGATCGTACTAATCTCTCGTTTCATGTTCATTTTTAACGATTCTGCGATATTTTGCGCTAATTTTCGGTTTTGTGGAAAAAAACAATTTGTTTGGGCAATTAGTTTTTACTAGTTCAAAACTAGTTAAGTATTGTTGAATCTCACAATTACAACTTACAAGTGAACCTTATATACAAAGCGTAGTTCACATTGAAAGCTTTGGAAATCTTTTCGAACAGAAACAATTCTACCAAAAGTTCATTCAACAATGCGAAAAGTGGGGGAGGGAGTTAACACCTTTCCTCCCAGCTCGATAAGTTTATACTAGTTTTTCAAAGGGTTCATTCAGTTCTTCAACGAGTAGAGCAAATATTTCTTGGGGAAGATTCGACCCGAGTAGTGTTAACAAGAACCAATCTCCCAGTTTGGCACGATATAACAAATTGTTGAAGGTTTGCGACGATACGCTCGGATATCGTTTCTGGATGACCCAATATCGGAGTTGGGGCACTAACACTAGCAGCAGGCGATAAAAGATTAAGAGCGAAGTGGGCACTGTAAGGATCAACAGCCAGAACCAAAGTAACACGTAGATCTTTTCGTTGAGAATGTTGAGAGGAAGAACGCATATGGCGTCGTGCGCTTGGATACTTCCGCTGGCACCGAAAGTCCGGAAGCTACATTTGGTAAGTCTTGGAAACACTTTGACCATGGGATCGTCGCGTGATTCTTGCTCTTGGTACGAATACCATAACACATCGGTGCCATAAGTGAGGAAAGTACCGGCCAAGAAACGGTTGATGATGAATACCTAGAAAAACAAACAAAAAGAGGGATTTACAGTTTGACACGACAAGATGCTTTTTGTTTTTAAAGTTAGACATTTTGAGAATGGTTGTGACTCGGTGCCGGCCGTAGTAGAGTATTGTGTTAGTCTGCGGTTTCTTCGAGGCTGTAGTTTCTATTCATGGTCGAGCGTGGCGTTGGCAAACCCCGTTTCGAAACAGCACGTTGACAAGTAGCAATAATGATGTGTTTGTGTGAACTTCACTGCCGACACGACGCAATTTCCTGCTGTCAGGGATCAACTGATGCCATTTTTATAACCTCAAAAAAAGCTTAATGGCGTTAATGTTTTTCATTCAATTACGAGAAGTTATCAAAAACAAGGCTTTTTAAGCATACGCCTTTTACTTTAGATTCAATTGCAATATTGTTAGTTAGCAACCAACTGAAAATCGTTAGAGATAACAAACTCACAAGTAAAACTAATATAAAACCTGCAACAATATACAACACTGAATTATAAAATCGCGTTTTTGAAGCCCACTTTTCAGATGAACGGTCATAAAACCCTGTTCCATGTTTATCATCCTCATCACATCGTCATTTCTGTATTTCTGATTTAAATAAAGTCTGAGG
>JAQIWH010005397.1:0-14735 GCA_034695005.1 Cryptops parisi | reverse complement strand
ACACATATATATACATACATACATATATACAGTGCTGTTTTTCTAAATAAAGTTAGGCGGTACGCAAGATCTACATTCATATAAATATCGCTAAATTATCCATAAAAATCGATGAAAACTCTATACATTATCGATATTAATCCGAAAAACATCGATAAGTATACAAATAATATGAATTTACAAATACAAGTAAATATTTACATACACATCATTGTACTGTTCACTGAGACACCCTGTATAATACAATCAATGAGAAGAGTGAGTAATATAAACAAGATCTGTTTATTGTGTTTAGTAACATCCTCTTTCATGGGAAACTTGATTCAATTTACATGGAGAATCATGCATTCCAACACCATCAGAATAGTCTAACCTATTTCCCCCGAATAATCAAATTTTCTTCACACTGACGGCAAACCATAATTTGATTATTAACTACCCACAAAAAAAATTCCACCAACCTAATTATATTGTAAATCTTTAAAACGTGTTTATACTAGTTTCTCTTTAGTCAGTTTATTTTAAGGAGACAAGTAAATTTGGTTTAAAAATACACTACTAGACAAATCAATACATGATTCTATTGATCAACAAAAAGCTGATGGTTAAGAGCCAAATGTCGCTAATAAATAATTTCTAAAATTCTAATGAGCTTGTTTTTCTTTTCCAATGTTATTGTTGCCAAGAAAATGGAAACTGGAATATTACACACACAAAAAAAAAGTGATACTCATAAAAAATGTACCATTGTCTTTTCAAAAATTCATTTTTTAACATTTTTTTTTATAAACGACTAATTTTCACGAAAAACATTACATAACGCAAAACAACAGCAGTCTTTTCCCCAGTATGTATAGAAAAGAAAATAAAAATAGTAGCATTATATGACAATTATACTGCAATTATGATTTTTTTATATATAATTACAGCAATAAAAGTTAACAACAATCTAATTCATTTTTTGTAAAGCAACAGACATGTTAATATAAAATACAATAACTAGCATTATGGTTGAAAACAACTTCCCAAACTATTTATTTACGTTAAGATAATTTACGTTATTAGCGTAATTTTGTATTATGGTAACCTATGTTTGGGATATATGAATTTCTTAATACGCATTTGTTTTTCATGTAGTATTCCAGCAGCTTTAAAATTAACATAGAATTGTGTTACTTCTTGAGTATTAGTTACAGATGAGAAGTGACTGTATACTTTAATACATTTGCATACTCTTCGTAAGCCAAAATGTACGATTACAAATTTGACACGTTTCCAATCCTAACTTCCAAAGTACGAAAACGCTGGGTTTTCTATACGAAATTTTCAATTTGTAACGCAGCTTGAGATTTGCATAAATTTCCTTTCCATCATTAATATATATATACAGGGTGTTCCCGAAGTCACCATTTGACGAATTTTAACTAAACATTCTAAAAAACTTTCTTATACATAAATATGGATACAAGATATTAGTGTTTACATTTGCTACCATTTATTAATATGTTATAAAAAAAATAATAAATAATAACCTCTAAAATGCTTGCAAATGTGTTTTGCAATTCAGCTGTTAGGTTTGTACTGTAGACACGCTGATGATGCACATGTAGAATGTATTCATTCAAGTTCTGAGCTATGGACATATGTTATGATTCATTCCAGTTCATTTTTTTTTTCATTAAAAATAAAAAACAAGTAGAATTATGTCCTTAAAACATTTATTTGAAAAATCACCATATTTCGTTAAATCGATAATGACTTCAGGGACGCCCTGTACACACTCGCGTACTGAATTCGTCATGCTGGAAAAGCATTTGAAGGTATTCCAAGTATCTATGACATGCTGGCCTTTTGGTAGAATGATTCATGTGTATAGAATTCGTCAAGTTTTCCCCGTTAACTGTTACCCACTCCCCGAGATGACCCGTAATGTCTAATGCTTCATTATGCGTTCACGTTACAGTATTTGATGATATATAGTAATAGTATTACACACCTATTGCACAACACATACAGGTGTTTGTATATTTCATATATTCAGCCTACACGTAAGATAGTTTTAAAATGTCAACTATGTATTGAGTTTGTTCATAATTAACGTACTGTAATGTTTTTCTCATGTATTTTTATACTGTGTATGCATGGGTATATATATAATTACACAATATGGACATACTCGTATCATGTACCGGTATATGCAGTATATACAGTACGTACATTGATTTTGATTGTACTGTATATACTGTAGTATAATTAATATACATATAAATATACAAAATTTACATACACTCTATTCCTATACAAAACTATGTTCATACAATAAATATAGGTTAATAATCATACACTGTTCCTTTTGTACCAAGCAATAGTAACTATTAGTAACTTTTTTGATATCCATCACACCTTTTGGAATGAAATCCATACTTACTTGTTAGTAATCAGGTGAATCTTACCGGAAATAAAAGTGCAATTAAAGAACTATAATAATAATAGGCCACCTTGCAAGCACTTCCAAGGTCTACCTTAGAAACAACTCAATAAAAAAATGTGAAACCCATATTCAAGTTTTTTTTAATTATCATTAACAGGTTTCCTACTTGTAAGTTTGGAATTAAAAACCTTGTTTCTTTAGCCAAAGTTGTTGTTGGCCTCAACATATTTCCTTTATAAACAATTTTAAAAGACGTTAAGGTACTTACATCAAAATATAATCCATCGTGAGGCACCCACTGGATGATGATAATGAATAAGCATTCTGCAAATAGCATTTAAGGACCATCTTTTTTACTTTTTCCGAGAATCCTTATTGATCGAAACTTCAAAGCACTTATTACAACTTACCTTTATACCAAAAAACGAACTGAAGAGGAGAAAGCAAAAGGAATTTGACGGAGAGGAACACAAGTGAGGACAAACTAACATAGATCTATTAGGTGACTACGACGTCACAAACCACAACTTGGATAGTTTCAAACCACACAAAAAAATTTAAAACCTTCAGAAAAAAAAACAAATTAAAAGTTTATTCATTTAATAATTACTAAAATATTGTTATACAATTAACGACAACTGTTAATTAATATCAGATGATTATTAATATAATTAAATTTACGAAAAAACGTTGAACGAAGTACTGCGTGAGACACAAGATGTCTTCCACGCACAAAAAACGTCACGATATCACGCTATCGTGCCCTTCACGCATGTCTGTCAATGGTTGGTTCCTCAAAAACAAACAAGCGTGTGTTGTTGTACCAACATCTACTGTGCTATATTAGAAATATCTGGTCGTTAATCTCGAGAAATTCCATCTTTGGCATTTTGGAATCTGAACTGCCATGACTGAGGCGTAGGATCACTAAGCTATTGGTAAGAAAAATGCGATGGAAGTGGAAATAGATGAATGAAGAGCAGCACACGGTCGAGTTGTTGGAGGATATTGTACCTACAGAAAGAGTAACCTAGTCTACGTGTTGACTGACACTTGACAAGTGGTCGACCTTTTAACCTATCCTGTTGATCCAGGATCTAATTTGGAAGGGGTGCAAAAATAACCTTGAATACCCTTTTAAACATATTTAGGAATATCTTTAAACATATCTTAAAAATACTTATCATAAACAAATTCTTTCGATTTTCTTGAGAAATTTATTGGAATCAATGTTTACACCAATTTTTATTTTATAAAAAATTAAATTCAGCATATACACTTAACAATTAGGTAAATTTCGAAAAGCAGTTTTGTTTTAGTTTCACATGATAATCAGACATCAATTATCAAATTCATCAAAAAATAAATAAATTGTGTGATTTATTATTTTTTAAAACCCACAATAACGAATGTGGTTAACAATATCTTGTTAACGTATTATATATAAAAATAAAACATGTTTTAAAATTTTATATTTATACGGTACGACAGTAATAATGAGCTGAGACATCAAATCGTTGACACAATAGTTATGCATACAGTATTTCAAATTATAATGCCTTAAACCTACTATAACATGACATAGAATGTTCACAGTAGGTTTGTATTAATAGGGTCTTAATTCTATTTTAGATCCTAAAATTCACTGTCATGGGTTAGGAAAGTGTCCGAACAGTGACATCATGGCATTGAATTCGGCTCTTTCTTGGTACCAACGGAAGGTAAAAAATCATTTCGAAACACACTACAATAATGCGATCATTTCTAGAATACATAAACTATTTTGTCTTTGAAGATTGGTACGTACGATAAGCAGCTGTGGGAGAAGACGGTGGAGCAGAGAATTTTAAAGGTATACAAAATTAAAATTTGTGTGATGTTCAAAAAGTTGAAAATCACAGAACAAATTTTTTTGCATCTTTTTTGTTGAAGTGCTTTTGTTTCTACTAACCAATGATTGTCGTTGTTTAAATCTTCATGTGCTAGCTAATGTGTTGTTTTTTTTCATTCCTGCCTATCTCTCTGACTGCTTTACATTCAAAAAACTTTTTTTCGTATATGTACTTCAATCGACCGAAGAATTTGGTCCTCGAACCAAATTTGGTGATGGTGGCAGTGGTGATGATAATTTGTTTTGGTCTTGTTAATGAACGGTTGACCGCATGTAAACAATAAATATTTCTCTAATTCAAAGCTGTCGAACTTTGCAACTACTGTCACTAACGACATAATACTCGTTTCGCCTTCGTGTAAAAAAAAAATATATCTAAAGCTTTTGAAACTAAATCACAATAAAAACTTTCCAATCGGTGAAGGGTTAATATTTTACCAAAACCAAAAATGGAACCCATTAGCTGATGTCTGGCCTGCACTTATTAGATTGGCGTTTTCAACAAGAAGCATCTAGAAAGAAGATTGGAACCGTCCTGCAAGGTAAGGCAAAAATTGAACAATTCGATGAACTGTTCAAGTTGACGAAAAATAAAATTATACAAAAAAAAAATATAAAATAAATTGATAAAGACGCTTGTGCAGAAACATAGGTAGGAATGGACGAATCTTGTGATCATTAATTTAAATTGATCGTTTCTTTGATGATGCGTATGACTTCTATAGGGTTTAGGTAACGTCCCAAAGAAAACGACGCGTTTAAAAACCGAGCTCATTGATGTCGATTTAGTACAAGGTTCGTTATGGTTAAAGAAAATATGTTAACAGTATTGATCCTAATATAAGTTACGGTGCTCCAAGTGATCGTTGATGAAAAGTAAAATTCATTGAATTTTTGATGTTGATTAGACCTTTCACGAACTCGTAATTCATACTTGATACTGTATGGTCATTCGATGTAAATTGTATCTTTCTGTGGACTCGCAGGTTATTAATAATTTGTTCCTCACGTTGAGCTTGATAACTTACTTTCGGAATGATATGGAAACTTACAAAATATAATTTTTCCAGTTTTTTAAATTTGCAAGCGATCCTAAAATTGTTTTTTTCATTACTGGTTTTAGGATCTGCATTCCCGAAAGCTAAACCGCAACATGGTACAATCGTTGCTGCAAGGAAGGGTGTTGCGCGTGTTGTGTTTTTGCCATTTTTCCTGGGCTGGTAAGTATGAAAACAATTTTAGCGTTAATTTCAAGTTTTCACGTTGTTGGTTAACTCGAACGAACACTATTTTTTTCTAGGTGGCGTCAACAAACAAGTGTTCAAATCTCATTTTTGTTGTTGATTATTTATGTTTGTCAAGTTGTAACTTCGTTTTATTTACTCTACATACCACAACAAAAAGAATGTTTACCTGTAAGTTGATTTTTTACTCTATGATGAAATGATTATCGAGCTTAATCATTTTAATTTTTTTTGCTATGTATTTTGAATTTTAAAGGACCTTGTGCTGGTGGAGGTGTTATTACCTGGATCATTGATGATGCTGTTGGGCATGATTCATTCTCAAGTTGTGGCAACCGTCATCACGGGAAGACGAACTTGCCGCACGAGAACCAAAAAGTAACGACATCTTCGTCACCTCAATTTGGTTTTTTCCCCAATGGCGTTGGCTAATAATGGGATTGAATTTTAGGAAGAGGCTAAAACGCAGGCCTTCGTTAGCCAAAGGGAATTCACGAGGCTCGTCGGCAGAGAAAAAGTTGTTGAACACCTCCAGCAATAGCGAAGCGAAGGTCGCCTCCCTTTCCAGCGTCCCCAATCAGTCGACGTCGGAATCCACCCTTGTTTCCAAAAACGACCGTGAAGGTGAACTGGACAATCACGCTGAGGAACTCTCTCACGAGACGGAAGACAGCGATTCACTGACATCAGAGTCGAGTCCTCGCGCACCTCGTCAACCGTTGGACAACCGGTCGGACGTGGATGCTCGCAACGACAGTGCTGTGCAGGACATCAGCTCTGGAGACGTTGAGACTGATCCGTTGCCGTCGGATATTGAAGGAGACGTTCAAAGAACGACTTCCCCAGTAAACTTCCTCGCTTTTGTTGTCAGTTGAAGCATCTATTAATCCAGTACAGTACATTTATGCTTAAACGGTTTTCTTTTTTGGTGTTAGTCAACAGCACCCCCCACCTCCTTTAGTTTAGAAACGAGGCGGACTCCTCTGCGCCGGCGCATTCCTCAGTCTCTGACTTTCGCTCAAAACACGCGATTGGACAGCACATGTAACAGCTCGTGCGAATCGGAAATAGACACGACTTCACCCAACACACCTGTCAAGGTAAATTCCACTTCGATGGATTGAAATTGACATTTTGGGGCTTTTAGAAAAAAGAATTCTTTTGTTTTGTTTTGTTTTTAGGAACATATTCTGGATGCAGACTGGGGAATGACAACCAATACGGAAGGAGAAAACAGCTACAGTTCAAACTCCGATACGGAAGAAGAAGGGCGGATCATCGAAGATCCATTTGGCAAATTACAGGTAGTTCAACAAAGAATGCTGGTAATGAATACCAAGTGGGATTGGTCAGTTCTTTGTGATGTAATGCGAGTGTCTTTAGGGTACCGGCAACACCACACCAACCACCACTTGTCCAACGTCTGACAAAGGTAAATAAAGTGTGCAATTGACTGTCATTATATGTGGCTTGTAATGTTTTTGTTTTGATTAGTAGTCACCCGTCAATGGTATAATAGATAAAGGTAATAGCGATCTAACATACATACATACATACATACATACATACATACATACAATAGTAGTGAAATGATAATTTGATTTTATCCGATTAATCCAACAAGGGTTCTAAACATTCAGAAAGTGCTACAAATGTTTGTTTAAGACGTATTTTATGCAGTTTTTGGGAAGAAATGCCTTGGAGAACATTTCATAGAACATGTTTTCTTTTTACAAAACTTTGTTTGCTTAATTTTGAGATTATTTCATTGTGATAAATTTGTCAAGCTGTCTGTATGTGTACCAGTCATTATAATGCACTTTGTTGTTAGTAAAGGCTTGCTAAGTAATAATAAAAACACAACATAGTTATGTACGTTACAATGCACGGGATTCATGTTAGTAGTACTACAACAAAGTTAATGCAAACAGTCTAAAAAGGGTTCACTTGTAGACTCGTCAATAGTGACAGGCTAGTATGTGCTATAATGCTATGTCAGTCAGTTATTGCATTTGTATTGTAGTGTTAAGGCACAACGCTCAAATGTTTATCCATTTGTTTGATGACATTTTTCAATTTCTTTTCTTGTAGTGAGCTGCACTATATGGGAGGGATCGGAAGTGCATAAAGTCGACCTGAGCGTTCTTGACATCAGTGCTCTTATCATTCAACGAGTGGACAACACTTCGGTGGGCACCGACTACTTGATGGCCGGCCTGGGGTTCGCCATCATCATCAGCTTACTACCCGGCCTCGTGCGGCTATATTACACGTTCTCAGCTCATGTCGAAGAAGGCATGCAGGCAATCACCCTGACGGAAGCTGTTGACATTTCTTTTTCTGCAGTGTTTAGAACAGCTCCGACGTCAGTAATGAACACATTTGCGCAATTTTCGAACTTGTTGGTGTAATTATTGATGACAACTCTTCATTTGTAGGACTCAGTTTGTTTTAATTGCTGCCATGTTCAACAGTTTCTGCTTGAGTATGCTGCTGTTTTTTCTTCTTGCGGTTGCAGAGCGAACTTTCAAACAAGTACGATACGATGCATGTATAATAGTTTGTCAATCAGTCCTTTTAAATGGTTTTAAAAAACTAATCTGATTTTTCATTTTCCATTGCAGCGGTTTCTTTATGCCAAATTGTTTTGTCATCTCACATCATCTAGACGTGCGAGAAAGTCCGACCTGCCTCATTTTAGGCTTAACAAAGTGCGCAACATTAAGACATGGCTTTCAGTGCGATCCTATCTGAAGGTATAGCATTTATAAAGCTTACATGTTCAGCCACCCCTTCAAACTAGTGTTTGGGGTTGGCTATGCCACCCCTCTCAAGCTGACTCATGCTTTAGGTTTTTGCCGCTCTCTGGCACATGCAACAGAGAGCTACATGACGAGTACAATGTTTTAGCACAGAACTTAATAATAGACGATGATGAGAACACATTGTTTTTCTTTTTTTGGTAGCGCCATGGACCACAACGATCGGTTGATGTCATCGTATCAGCAGCTTTTTTACTGGCGTTCATTATCATCTGCTTTTTGTGTTTTCAGGTTTGTATTTTTTTTTTGGGGTTAATTTTTGAATTTTGATTGTTCAATATGATGCTAAAAAAACAATTCGCTTTTTTTAACAGTTAATGAAGGATAGTGAAAATTTTGGTCAATCTCTCATGCACTGGGAACTCATGGTGTGGACATTAGCGTTGGGCATCTACTTGTTACGTTTCATGACACTTGGAGCCAAGATCAACAAAAAATACCGTAATCCATCAGTACTAATCACCGAACAGGTAAATTACGTGACTCACAAGTTTTGTTTAATGTTAACAAAATGGGTTGATTTCTTAGGATGTTGTTATTTAGTGTATTTACTTTATATATTTTTTGTAGATCAACTTGTATCTTCAAATGGAACAGAAACCTCATAAAAAAGAAGGGTTAACTCTTGCCAACAATGTCTTGAAACTTGCAGCCGATTTGCTCAAGGTAAGTTTTATATAGTGTGTATTTGATAGGATTTAAGATTCTCTAAAATTAACCTCATTTCATGATGGAATTAAATACAGTAGAGTAAAAGAGAGTAAATTAATCCGACGTATATTGGACTAGCGGGCGTCAAATTACTCTATTAATACACTAACCACACAATACAGCGTACTGTACAAAGTACCAAAACAAGAAAAAAAAACTTATGTACAGCAGTTACTTATTAAGTCCAGCTTCAATGTCATTGAATTACACACGAAGTTAGTCAAATTTGTTTTTTTTCTGGCTTTTAAAGATAGTTTTATGTACCGACTTGCTACCGCCGGATTACTGAGACTGAACTGTACAAACTAAATTTATTTGGTAGTAAAAATCCTAGTTAGTTCTGTTAAGTTTCAATAAGATGGTAAGATGATATACACGGGTGTCCACAATGAAATGTCAACATTTTAATCACGTGCAATTTGGAGGTAAATATGTACATAACCATAACTAAATATGGAAATGAATCTAATCCGAGCTTCACAAACAAAAAAATTATTCAAGTGCACCTTCACATTTTGTACTTTTAATGACAAAGAAAGTCTATGTGGCAGTCTGACTTGTGCATGGCAACATTCCCCAATGTGACTTGCATACAAACACCCTGTGCTCAGTCACTCAGCCGCCATTTTGGAAAACAACTGACTACAGCGCCATTGTGGCTCTATAATGCACTACAAATTCCTACATTTTTCTTGAGTTTATGCTCGTTTCCCCAGCCTTCATATTGGTATGAAAAAAAAATAATGGAACTTCCAAATGTTTAGATCTCATTGTGAGCATCCTGTACAGTAGTTACGTGTCTGTTACGGCAGTCTTGACCATTTTCATGTGTGAAGTGTACAAGCTCGTTTGCCATTTCCCGGCACTACTACTATTAATATTTTGCAGGAGCTGGAGAGTCCTTTCAAAATCTCGGGTCTCTCCGCCAACCCGTATTTGTACAACATCACGAAGCTGGTCATCCTTTCTGCCTTTTCTGCAGTCATGAAAGAGCTGCTCGGTTTCAAACTCAAATTGTACAAGATCAAGATCAAGTGAGAAATCGAAGCTGAAATTTTTAAGACTGTGCATATTTGATGATCAACTATTTTTTTATATATAAATATATCAACTAATCAGACCACACATCATATCAGTTAACCAAACATTGGAACGAAGAGCTTTATTTTTGTTATAAAAATCCATAGACTTAACGCTGGATCTTTGTTTTTCATGCAGCAATTTTTTTTTGTGTGTGTGTGTGTACGTAGTTTCAAAGTGTCGCGTATTTGCATAATACATCAAGATGATATAGAAGTAGCATTTTAGTTGTATTTATTGTCAGCGTAACTTATTGTTCAGGAACACTCATTCGTTCAATCTCAACCGCTTTGGCAGCTTTCAGTAACTTTCCTGAGGATACTGAATGCTGTGAACCCCCTATTACGGTGATGATATAATAATGTATTACCTAGAAATTATATTATAGGTTGTGATTTGAACGTTAACCTGATTTTGTTTTATACGACAAAGGGGTGGAAAAGATTCGTTTTTTTTTATCCTATTTAGTTGCATTTACCAAAGATGATCATAGGTGCTGTTATCACCTCGAACGTTTATTTTATATTTTTTAATATTATTAATTTAATCACTTACCCCAAATTTGTTTTGCAAATGGAATCATGGATGTTTAAACGTTTCACGATTATTGAAGACATATATATATTTGTGACATGTTGAACAATGAAGATCGTTATTTCTGAATACATGAAATAAAGATTTTTTTTTCTAAAAACCATTTTTAGTATCGCTTAGTAATTAAATGAGCATATTGTTTATTTTCTAAAATGTATATCAATCGTATTGAAACCATTTAACGAACACATTCGTTTGAAAACTGAAGGAAAAGGAAGCTCTCTTTTTTTGTGTATTTATATCATCCGCAGCGCCTGTTTTATGGTTCATAGGTATTACAATTCATGTGTGTCATTACATATCCTATTAGTTTTTTCTTTCCTAATCAGTTTGCCCTCATCTATGAAGTCGAAAGCTGGATAATTTTTTCCATCATTTAGCAGGTAAATCTTTACCTTTTTCTGTGTTTGGCTACATTTAAACACCTTAATCTGGCAACAAGTCATCTTACAACGCTATCCATCCGAAATAAGTTTCTAAAAAAATTGGGGAGTAGTAATATATTAACTTAGATAATAAATTATAGTAAACGTTTTACTTGGCAGTGTGGAAAAATTTAACAGATTTTATAATTATTTTGTTATATATAAGTACGTTACGTATTGAGCATAGGTCGTGAAATCGACAAAATTAAATTTTCAAGTCCATTCAAAGGTGATTGAATAATCTCTTGGTAAGAAACTTTCAATTGAGGAGTTGGGTGGAAAAACGGCATAAATACACCCCTATGTCATTATTCTTTAAAATGTATATATTGAATCATTTTAGACCAGTCTATAGCTATAAAGACACTGGATTGCCTATAATTTGAACCTTCGGATTTTTTTGGAGCAACGATATGGAACGCAACTGAAATATTTTGCTATTTCTTTCTTTTGTCACTTCTCCCAAAACAATGGAAAAGATACCGATCTTTGGAATAACGGCGTAATTGCATTTTTAAATTTGCCTAAGATTTTTTTTTTTGCAAAACCTGTTCATTTTCCTCTATAAATATACCAGTTGACAGAAATTTCTTTTAATCTTAAATTTGAAGGTGTCAGAATTTTTTTCCAAAACTACATTTTTTGAATTATTACGCTGTTATTCCACCCAACTCCTCGACTGATGTTGAATTGAAAGTTTCAAGTTAACCTTAAACAGTATTCTACATATAACTTAATGTAGCTCATTTTATAACTTGTCATGTACGTCAACAGAAAAAAATATATACTCGGAAAAAGTTTCTCAATCAGGAACATACTAATAAAAATTGGATTGGCAGAGTGCAAGATAATATTTTTTTCATATTTGTTATTATTATTATTATTATAAGTTCCTTGAAGGTTGGGGAATAAAGTCCATTTAATGACACTCGTCCTCTTTGAAAAGGCGAACATTGTTTTTGAATTTCAAGCATTGCTTGCTTTGATTACATGAAGAATACTGGTCAATGAAATTATAATCAAGACATCTTTGGACGTTTTTGAAACAGTGAGTTAAGCCTACTTGACAACTATCGTTAAGCATCAAACTACAATGTATTGTGTAGTTTTAACCAAGATTTTTAAGCACCAACAGAATTTAGAACGTTAACGTGCAGCAGTCTATCTACAGGGTATTCCTGCATTTACGATTTGGCGAAATAAGGCAAATTTCAAATAATTATTTTAAAGAAATTGTTATATACATATATTTGTACAAAAAATATATATATATTTATTTTACATTGTGTTTTACAACTTTCCATAAATTATTAATGATTACTTAATAAATTACTTGTCCCCCCCCCCCCAATTCATAACATTAAAAAATTGGTAATATTAAATTAGTTTTGGCACCATGGCTTTAAAAAGCTTTAAAAATCATTACCAATACAGAAAATAGTGAAAGACTAGACCGAAAAAATTTAAATTTTAATTTAGACCACAAGACCATGCAAAAATCTAAAAAAACCTATCACACTTCAACTTCTGGTAATTGAATATCACCCAAAATTTAAAGCTGAAAACATGATTTATGAAATGCAGTTTTCCTAATTTAGTTGAATAACGACGACACTGTCGTCTGATGTTTTTAAAGTTGGATTTTTATCAGCGTCAATCGGTATCGACTGACAGTTGCACAACATCGACCAAAAATTATACATTTTTATATACAGTATTTACTTTCATCGATTCATCTAATTTTATGTTTGTTTTTTCTTCTTTAAACCTCGAATAGGATTTTCATAATGAAGCGTTCGACTACTCTACCGTTCGTGTTATTTACCTCAATACTGTTGTCAAGCAGCACCTGGGCAATGTTGGAGGAATATTGTACCACCTGTCATTCGCCTCCCTATAACGTTGTCTGTTGTTTTGTCTTCAGCACCTGTTGTTTAAGTACAGGTACAGAGTTAACATTTTTTACATAACCTACATCTATTCCATTTAATGTATTTTAGAAATGACAAATCATCGTAACATTTGCTTACTACGGTAAAAGCAAACGATGACCATGGCGAATTTCATATTTTGTAAAAATTAAGACAAGTCAAGAACAAGATACAACAATGTTCATATTAGAAATTAATTAATATTAATTAATATGAACTTTTACTTTTTTCAACAAAAAATGTAGAGCCTGGTGTGAAAAGGTGTTAATTAGCATTTTTTGTCAAAAACCACTTAGAAGCATTTTTGAATGTGTAAGGTACAATTCTACCTTCCTAATGCATAATTTTTAAGCAAAACATCAATATGTGTAAAAATATTAGTTAAGAGCAACAAGTGTGAAGTAGCCCATAGACAGCAAGGCAAGTTCAGATCTTTAAATGTGTTTTCCTGTAAACTGTAAAAATGTTACTAACACCCTTTACACCCAGCTCTTCAACTATTGGTATTCAGTAATTGATACCTTGCTTTTCCTGTTGAACAGCCTCACTGCTGCTCATAAACTGTATATAATTTGATTATGGGTGGCAGAATACGTTAAAAATCGCAGAAAATAAATTTCACAATAAAGGTCATATAAATATGACCTTGAAATGAGTTATCAATTGCAACGTTTATCATTTATGAAATCAATGCAATTTCTATATAATGGTGTAAAATTGGTTGGCTGTATGTAAATAAATGGAAAGTAGTACACAATGGGTGGCTGTAGAATGATTGCAGGAAAGGTGCAAAGTTAATTGTAGAGTAAGGTACTACCAAATGAAGCATAAGGGGGGAAAAGCTGGATATAACCATTTTCCTTAGAAGTTCCAATCAGCATTTAAACTGTATTAACAATTTCCTGATATTTAACCATTGGAGGAAAAAAAAATTGACATTTTTAATAATATTTGGTTGTGTCAAGATAAAAGACTCATCCTGCATATTACTATCTATTCCAGCAATTAAAAAGTATTGTACACTTGAATTTTGCAAAAATTATAATTTTTGCAAACACGCGGAAATAGCCCATAGACAGCAAGGCAAGTTCAGATCTTTAAACACACTTTTCTCGAAATCATAAAAATGTAACTTAAACACCCTTTTACACCAGATCCTTCAATTGGTTCACTTTACTAACTACTGAATGGTAGCTAAACATTATTACACTTACAGTAGTTTATACTTTATAAAAGGTAGAAACAACTTGAGTTGAAGACCCAACCAACTATGCAAAAAACTACTTTCAATCAAAACAAGCTGTTTTGGTTTTCCACGTGCCAGTGCATATGAAAGGTCCCAAAAAATTTGGTACTTTATGTATTTAGTGTACCTGTACATTAAATATATTATGCTAAGATGAATGGGTTGCAAAAAGAAAACTGTTTTAAAAGCGGAGCAAGCACTGAAAAAAGTTGATAAAATGAATGTGAACTTAATTGAAAAGTGGTTATTAACATAAACTGAGAAGATCTTCTAAAGACAAACTTGACACAGCCAAATGTTTGGTGTGGCAAGTGGAGCAATTTGTGGACAACTAATTTTTGCGAAGCTCCACTAGACGCA
>JAQIWH010005396.1:0-14736 GCA_034695005.1 Cryptops parisi | reverse complement strand
GTAGATGTTTTAGCTGTAAAGACTTAGCTGTAACGTTTTTAGACGTAGATGTTTTAGCTGTAAAGACGTGGATCCGCTCGAAGCCCTTCAATTGAAGCGGGACGATTAAAATGGTGATTAATTGAAGCAGGAATGAACTTATACTGGCGACGTGGGAATTTTATGGAGATGAAGTTTCCTAGACCCTATAAATCCGCTTCACCCTGATTTTTTGCATTCGTGTAGCGTGCTGCCTATCCCAGCTTAACTTACTCTTGAGGTGAAAGTGATCAACATCTTTAGGCTCTTTTTTTTTTGGTAAGTTGCCGATGACTAAAGAGCTGAAATTTTGAACGTAGCCTGAGGTTGTGGAACATTTTGTATCAAATTTAGACGGATCAATGTTCTGTTAATTCTGAGATTTTGTCACACGAAGTGTCCTTTTTTCTCGAAAAGTTTTTGCAGACATCCAAGCTATTTCAAGTCACCGCACATTGTTGTACACAAAGATAAATATTTTTTTTCGATAAATAGTTGACTACCTACTTATATTATAATACTGCCTCATTAATTCAGCAGCCATTCAGTATTGCAAGTATAAAACCGATCCATCCAAATAAGCCCTTAACATATTTCAGTCAAAAATATATTTCCACGTGTTTGTTTCAGTAATTACGAGGTTGTAAAAGAGGTTATCAGAAACGCAGGTTTTTTAATGACTTGTTAAATCGCGTTAAATAGTCATAGTATATAAAGTAGACATAAAACTTTACCATGTTCATTAGTGAAATCGCTGTAATTCCAATGGGTTTAAATTCGCATTGGATGTATGATGGTGCTGTAACAAAACAAAAAATCTCATTTTCGGTGCGCAATATAGTTTAGCGTCACTCTACTTGGAATGGAATATTATAATCGATATAGAGTGCATTTACTTGAATTCTCAATTTGCATTGATGATGGCATGAAAGAAATGTAATTGTTAGGTATAAGTTGATGCATCCAATGGAAAGAAAACTCATGATCGTGATGAATTCTATTCAAAAAGTGAAATGTTTGAAGATTAGCTACTAAAACTACAATACATAATATACTGCAAACTTGTTGAATTATACTATTTTATAAGTATATTTGTACATTATGAAATTACTAATAGTTAAAAGTGGCTGTGCGCATTTCTTAAATTATGAATGGCAAACTTAAAAATGATAATTATACTAGTAGATGAAATACGATAGAAGCAAACTAAGGACTTTTCCATATTTTATTTTTCAATACATACCGGTACATGAATTAACAATGTTATATTTCACTCACCCATCACTTGACACAGTAATACTTTTCTCCAAAAAAATAATAAAACAAAATAATTTCCTTATCATTTTGTGTTCGAAGACGTTTTTTTTTTGCACACCATTTATAAATAGTGATAAGTTTCGCGTTGTATGCACTATTAACAACTAAGCGGTTTTGTATTAATCTCCCTATTGACCATTGCAGTCGATATACGGTATCTCAGCACGCAAAATATCCACGTGTTGCATATTTTATTAACAACATTTTAATGCATTGAAATAATTGGTAGTATATTAAATATTAATTTCAAGTAACCGGTATTGCAAATACCAGAACTTTTGTTCATTGGCACCACCATGTCAATCAATATTAGTCAACTAGCTTATTTTGAGGTGGCTGCGCTATCTCTCACAAGCCACTTTACTACTTATATAGAACAATATCGTCTTTTTCTGAGTTTGACCTTAAAAACGTGGGGAAAAAAATGAAAGACTCAAACGACAATAAGAACATCTTTTCCTGACTGTGACTTGTTACTTGTGTGTCTACTTAAAACGATATTTTTTAAATCGATTAATTAAACCATCTGTGGCGTAAAAGTATAACGAATTTCGATCCGGCATGTCGACATAGCCACAAAAGTGCTTTTGTGCGTAAAAATCGACCGATAATTATTTATTTTAGATAAAATTATTTTTTAATTGAAAACGTTGAGACTAAAAATTGACGCTTGAGAGTTGTAGGCCACTTACAGAACGACACAACTACAAAGTTGGTCGAGTATAGTTTAGATGTTTGTTACCATTGTAACCTCTTTTGAAAATATTTGACTAATAGTCAGTTTTATTATAAGCTTTCCAAAACTTGTACATTGCTGTTTGATTGTGTGGTCTGATAGGATAACGTAGATAATTTTATGTTTATTAGGAAAAATCAGTAATACATCCCAGATATAATACTCAGTCACATTTTATTAGAAACATTATTATAGAAATTACATTAAAAAACGTGGTTAACGTTTAATTGTGTAAATGTCTATAATGTACACATTTTATGAACAGTTTAAGTTATACAGGAGTGATAATGATAAAGATAATGGAAAATTACTTATACTTATCAGTGACATGTATTTTTGGATATTTCTATTCAACTTTTCTTTAATTCTTTTTCAAATATTTCGATAACAATTCTATTATTCATATTTTTTTATGAAAGAGTTCAATAAAAATGTCTCGAAGTAAAAAATGATAAAAAAAGTTTTATTAAAATAATAAAATAACAAGTAAGTATAATAAAAATTAACAAAATAAAACTTAAACAAAAACTTTTATTAAAAACTGAAGTTTTAAAGAAACTTAACGAATGTTAATGTTGAAAATTGGATGTTATGTGGTTATCTTGTTTAAAAATAGTATGTTTAAACAACAAACTTGAATGAGAAAAAGTGATCGAAATTCTTAAAACGCAGTGAAAGAATCTTCTCTAAGCGGACCACCCACTGTTTCATGAAAAAGTGTTTTTTTCATAGAAATGTTCACCGAATGGGGGTACAGTTAAAAACATTATCTAAGAAAAAACCAACAAAAAATAACATATCAAACGTTATCAAACGGTTTATTTTAAACTTTTCAGTTTGATTAGTAAAGATAAAAATGTAACTGCTTTTTAGTGTTATCCTTTAATATTTTGTCAGTAGTCCTACGTATGATTTTTTATCAATAAGAATTTCAAGCTATTTTTTAATTTGCATAACATTCAGTTTATTATTATGTCTTAAATTTCGTACATTCAACAAATTTATTTGTAATGTTTACATTGTATAATGCTGTAGCCCACTACAAAATTTGTATTATAATGTGATCCCATAGGACCGAATCATTTAAAATAAATAAAAATCACTAGCTTAATCCATGAAATGCGATAAAACATTTTAAAAATGAACATTCATTGTGAAGGGTCCATTTGTTAAAGTTGACATGTTAAAAACTGGTAAAAACATTGTTTGAAAATATTTTAAAAAATGCTTTCTAACATTAGAATAATGGCCCTTCAGGGAGGGAAAGTCAGATAAGCCAGTTCTTTAATGGGGATATTTATTAGTATTGAATCAGTGAGCCAAAAATCCGTTCCGGACAAAAGAGATCCTTTTGGGAGGAGCTCCTCGAATGCAAGTGATTTTTAGAGAAGTTTCACTGTGAAGAATTCGAAAGGAACAACATTTCCCATACGAAAAGTTCTGGAAACAAACTCACCTCGTGATACTGACGTCCCGAAGTTACGATTAAGGTGAGCTCCACGCAATACACATTTGTGTGACAGAGTAGCAAACCTTGCAAATTCTACCTCAATACAGGCAACATTTTGGTGTCTCATGGTTGTGATTATTTCTGGAACTTTTCGTATGAGAAAATGTTGCTCTTTTTGGGTCCTTCTACTTGCCCTAGATGTTTGTAATATAAACTTTGAAACATCCTGTGTAAGAATATCTGTATGACCTTAGCGTCATTCCATGACAAATCACTCAAGTGAGTTCAACTCACCCCCTCAGATTTTGCTGAATTTTTTTTTACGTATTTAGGTACTAAGGGAAAACATTAATATTAAATTTTAAGATCTTCAGGTCAACGGGTCAAAAGTTATGGGGAGTTGAAATGTAAGATGACCTTTCAATCCTCTAGTAGATTTCTTTCAAAACTCAAAAACTAATAAATCTATGAAGTTGGTTTAGCTATCATTTTAAAGGGGAATTCAGATAATGCAATAAAAATATAAAAATGTAAAGTTCGATTATCCCAATGGATACTGAAATAATTTGTGAAAGTGAATAATTTAAAAATAAAAGAATAAAATAAATAAATAAAAAGATTATGGCAGCCAATTTCTAGAAAATCCAGGAAGTTGTAAGGTAACTAGTTAGAAACATTACCGATACTGGGAGAAAGTTTGATGTAAAAACTTAATTTTGTGAAAAAAATGTGGTTCATTATGTTGCCCAAAATCAATCAGTTCTAATCTGTACAGAAATGCCAAAATAAGAAGAAAATTGTTGCAGTCGAAGCATATTCATTTACTCTACATTCTAAATTTAATGTCTTTAGATTATTGGCATTTATTAATATAGTTTTCCAAATCCGTGTGTGTAGACACTGCTGCAGGGCATGTGAGGGAAAAAGCTTCTTCCCTCGGGGAAAGAGAGAAAAAAAGTTTTTTTTGGAGCAGGAAGAGTTTGAGCATACGTCACAATGGGAGGGACATTCCTCGCATTCCTAGAAAAAAAGTAGATAAAAAGAAAACAACCTTTCCTCTCAAGCGAAAAAAGTGACCAACAACAATAAAAAAATATTTTACAAAATTTGTACATTTGTACATTTGTAAATTTTACTTACATACTTTACTTACTTTATATGAAAAAAAAATTTTACTTAAAAAATAATACACTTTTTTTTTTATTTGACCTTCCTAAAGATCGATCTTTAAAAAAAAAAACTTCTTAACTTTAGGTTTTTAAGTTTAATTGTTTAAAAAATCTTAAAAAGTTCACACCTTAACCTGAAGTTTCTCAGGTTTCTTAGCCTGAAAAACTTAAAACTACATTCCAACCTTTTGTGTATTCAGATTTAGATAAAGTCCAACCTCGGAAATCAAGCAATTCATCAACATCAACATTTTGAGCCCCAAATTGGATCCCATGACGTACACCATATTGTATCCATATGGTGAAGCAGGATGGCAACCTAATTGGCAGATCGATAGTTATCGTCAAGACAATGCAAGATTGCAAAACAACGTCAGCATGTTGCAGTACAAAACTGTTCAAACTGCCATTCGAACCGACTTCAATCCAATTATTAGTGCAGGAAAATTGAGTCAGTAGTGGATCGTTGATTCGTATTTGCAAGTAGAGGCCAACAATCTTAACTTTGTTCGTTTCCGTCAGGAGCAACTTCGCACAGAGTTGTACCAGGGATTAGCTGATCATATGGCAAACGAGGCAGCTAACTTGGAAGTGCAAACTGGTGTTCCAGTCATGCTACCATCTTCATTCGAAGGCTCGCCCAGGAACATACGAGAGCGTTGCAACGACGCCATGGCAATTTTTTGCTAAATTTGGCTCCATCGATCTTTTTGTGACAGTCACAGCCAATCCAAGATGGTCCGAAATCGAGAAAAACCTTCGACCTGGAGAAACAGCAGCTGATCGCCCTGACTTAGTTTCACGCGTTTTCAAGCTGAAATTGAAGGCAATCATTGAGGATCTAACAAAGCATGGCATATTGGAAAAATACATTGCATTCGTTTACACCATCGAATTCCAGAAGCGAGGCTTACCACATGCACATATTTTGATGGTGCTTCAAACTGACGACAAATTCAAGACTCCTGCTGCTATCAATCGAGTCGTCAGTGCTGAGCTTCCTGACATCCTCACTGAGCCACAACTATTCGAGATAGTCACACGATGCATGATGCATGGTCCATGCGGAGCAGCAAATTCTCGAGCCCCATGCATGGAAAAAGGTGAGTGCAAAAAAAGTTTTCCTAAACAGTTCCAGGACAAAACAGAACCAAATGTTAATGGTTATCCACTGTATCGTCGCCGTAAAGGTACAACATCAGTCATAAGAGGATTTCCGATGGACAGCCGCTATGTTGTTCCATATAACAAGTATTTGCTGCCCAAATATAATTGCCACATTAACGTTGAGATATGCACATCAATCAAGGCTGTTAAATATATTTATAAATATATTTACAAAGGATATGACTCTGCCAACATCGAAATCAGAGAAGGTGAACAGTTGCTACAACATGACGAAATTGCCAACTTCATCGACGCTCGCTATGTGAGTGCCTGCGAGGCAATGTGGCGCTTACTCGAATCACCAATGCATGATCGTTCTCATGTAGTCATCCGCTTGCCTGTTCATTTGCCGCAGCAGCAACGAATCTACTTCAAGGATGGTCGTGAAGAAGAAGCGTTGAATGACGCACGATCTGCAGTTACGAAACTTAGTGCATGGTTCGCATTAAATGCTGCAAGCGAATATGCGAATCAACATCTCTACACTGACATACCACAAAGCACTATGTGTACAGTCGCGCAGCATGGCTATTAAGACAGCGCGGAGCAGACAAAATTGTCACAAGAATGTGCACAGTTGGAGTTCATGATCAAAAACGTTTTTGCTTGCGATTGCTGCTTCTTCGTTTCCTGGAGCTACATCATTCGATGATCTTCGCATTGTCAATGGTGCTGTTTATGATACCTTCAAGCAAGCTGCAGTTCATCGTAATTTGTTGGATTCTGATGAAAAGTGGGAAAGATGCCTGGACGAGGCTGCCATATTCCAAATGCCATGTCAAATGAGACAGTCATTTGCTTTCATCTGTGCCTTTTACAATCCAACCAATGCGTTGACACTATGGGAGGAATAAAAGTCTGAAATGGCTTTGGATTATTTGAACAACCACAGCAACGAAGAAGCATTCAATCTGGCTTTGCACGACATCAACTACGTTTTACAGCAGCATAGATTTCAGTGCTCCGACTTCCAACTCCCACAACCAACCGGAAATCGCATTGAGCAAACTCCATTCCATGCCGAAGAACAACAACAACATGCAGACCGTCAAATTTCAACACTCAACCCGCAACAACGCATTGCTTTTGACAGGGTGCTTCGAGCGATCGACTCTGCCAACATTCCAGATCGGTATTTATTTCTGGACGGTTCTGGGGGATCAGGAAAAACGTACCTATACAATACGCTTATGAATTTCATCAGAGGCAGAGGAGAGACGATGCTTCCATACGCAACAACTGGAATGGCAGCAACGTTGCTGAAAGGTGGTTGCACTGTTCACAGCGGATTCAAGTTGTCGGTGCCTTTAGATGAGACATCGGTGTCGAGAATAAAGCATACTTCCCCTGAAGCAAAGGTCATTCGCCAAGCAAAACTAATCATCATTGATGAAGTTACGATGCTGCCAAAGCATGGATTACGGTGCATCGACGTTTTATTGAAGGAACTAATGAAAAGTGACCGCCTATTTGGTGGTAAAGTCATCGTCATTGGCGGTGATTTCCGATATACACTTCCAGTTGTTCCACGCGGAAAGGAGATTGACATCATCTAGACGTGCATAAAATCCTGTCAGCTGTGGAAACACTTTGTGCAACTATCACTAATCACAAACATGCGCAATGAAGGACAGAGTGACTTCAATCGATGGCTGCTTGATGTTGGAATTGGTGCAGTGCCACCGATTGCAGACACTCCAGAAGGGACAATTCTTTCTGAAATGATTATTCACGTCGATATTGTTGGTGCAATCTTCGGAAAAAATTTGGCATCAGAAAAATTTGTCACTATTCGAATTGTCAAAGCGAGTTATTTTGTGTCCCAAAAATGCTGAAGCCCTGGAGCTCAACAATGAAATAATCAGAAAGCTGCCCGGAAAGTCTCGCGTCTACTACAGCGCTGATTTAGTCGTGTCGGATGATCCAAGTGATGAAGGAAACTATCCAGCAGAATTTCTTTACACACTCACATTTTCCGGCATGCCTCGTCATCAGCTAAGCCTGAAGAAAGGATCAATCGTGATGCTCCTTCGCAATCTCAATTCAAAGAAAGGACTATGTAATGGTACACGATTGGTCGTTAAAGAGTGTCATCACAATTTAATTAATGCAGAAATTCTTTCGGGAAGCAACAGAAATGATGTCTTGATTATACCCAGGATCGATTTTCAACCAAGTGATGTCAATTTGCCGTTCAAGTTGAAGCGCCGCCAGTTCCCTGTAATACCTGCGTTCGCAATGACTATTAATAAGTCTCAGGGACAAGCCTTCGAGCACGTGGGAGTTTTTTGAGCGAGCCGGTATTTTCTCATGGCCAGCTTTACGTTGCGTTATCGCGTTCACGAAACAGCGACAACATCAAGATACTTATAAAAAAACTGATTGCCAAGGTGATTTGCAAAATGATGATCAAATTAACACCCGCAATGTCACATATACTCAAGTCTTCTAATAAACATCACCATATACAATGCAAATGGGTAATAAGTCTACTATTCATTTAAAACGCGACGAAATTTAAAACTATTCTAGCAACCGTCATTTTTGACGGGCTATTACCTAGTAACAATATAAAGCAAGTAAATTAAAAATACTTTTTAAGCTTTATATGCTGTCATATACAGATATCGATTTATGCAATTGACGCGAATTTCAATTAATGCCTATTTCATTTTATTCGATTTTTAAATAATTCGATATTCAATTTATGCGAGTTTTGAATCTAATTTTTATTTCTGCTCGTTTGGATTTTATGCGAATCTTGATTGCGAATTTAAATTTAGGCAATCTCTGAGTAATTGGATATTCGAATTATGCGATGAACTTTTACTAGATTTATGCATTTTTTTTAGTGCATTGGACTACTGTATATAGTATATTTTTATAAACGCCTGTAGATGGCAGTATAAGTTCAGATGGCTTGAACTCATACTGCCATCTACAGGCGTTTATGAGAATATACTGTATACAATAGTCCAATGCACCAAAAAAATGCATAAATCTAGTATAAGTTCATCGCATAATGCCCAGCTCGTTCGCTAACAAGCTCACTCTCACTCACTCACAAGTGAAGCTATTAAGTCTTTGATAAGCAAACGTAACATTATATGCATGCATCATAGGGTGTAGCAGTCTGTGTCACTACTCAGTGTGTAGTAGACGCGTACACAGACTTCTAGTTTGGGGGAGAGGATCAAACACATCATAAATATATCGATATATAATTAATTTAAATCTGTCTTTTATCGATACAGATTAATATAAATAATTTATAATATAAAGTAATTACAAAATAAAATTCCAATTATTTATTGGATTTGAAAAATTAGTCAAACATTTTCCGAATTAATCAATCATTTGTAAGTCTTGTCATATTTATCAGGTAGCTTTGGAGTGGGTCATGACCACCACCCCTGTATACGCATATGGTGTGTAGTGGGAGGCTTTGGAGAAATTTTTCAGAAATTGTTCTTTTCTGAAACAACATTTTAATCATGAGCTATGTGTGAATAGTACTCGATAGACTATAATATTGGTTAACTACATTTATAGGACATTAGTTTTTGCGTTTTCATCTACGTTAATATTAGCAAAATATTATTTACATTGATAACTTCCAAAGAGCCAAACTACGCTTACTGTAATGTTAGTCTTAAGTTTGACATTTTAACAATGTCAAAAAAAGCTATTCATGATAAGTCGTTAGTTAACTTACTTAGGCTAATGCTCCAGTAAACGATGTTGAAGATCACAAAAATCAATGGAAATACAAATCGTGAAATGATATCTACATACGACGTTTGCTCAGATATCTTCCCTTGACTCAATTTGCCGAATATTTGTTTCATCCATTTTAGTTTCTAAAGATGAAGGACTAATATTTTAAAATCAAAACAAATGCTTTGAAAACTATACAAAACTTACTTTTGAACAATATTGGATAACTATAAATTCATTGAAGCTGATAGCTTTTCTTACCAATTTTGTAATGATGAAGTCGCAATTACAGTAATTGGGATTTCTACTATATTTCTTTTTACTTCCATACTGCTGCAAAATGTGTGATCTGTGTAAATTTTTAAATATCACGTAAACTTAAAAATATATAAATTTGACTCGTACCAAGTTTTTCCGGTATTTTGAGGTGTTGCTTGGCTTGAACTGCCTTCCATTTAGTTGTTGTTGTGACTGGAAGAAAGTTAATTATTGAATTAATTTAACTGATGTTTTAGCAGTTTAGCATGTGCTTTGCTCTAAAAGTAGCGAATGTTGGAAGGAATATTTTAACCCATCTCAACAATCGTTCAGTATTTCAATGTTTGTGTAAAAGTTATAATACTCAAAGAAAAAAATGACACAAAAAAGAATAATGAATGGGAGTTTATTTACTCGAACGTTCTCATGAACACGACCTGTGGTGGTTTCAGATCCTTTCCGATGAAGAAAATTAGCCAAAGCAAATTCCATGAGACTAGCAAACACCATGACGATACAGAATAACATCCAGATATCAATGGCTTTGATTTCACCCGAAGCTGGCACATGATTTTGAATGTTTCCAAATTGCGTAGTTAAAGTTAAAAGCGATGTCAAAGATAGTGCTGTTCTTGGTGCTGCAGCATCGACATCCAACCAAAACGAAGTCCATGACAAGATAACAATCAGTCCACTCGGTAAAAATGAGATCATAATGTACTGAAATACTTTCCTTTTAAAAATAAATGTTTGCTTCAAACAATAAGTTACGTCTGAAGCTACAAAAGAAAAGAATAATACACTATTAGTGTAGCCCACAATAGAAACAATTAGTAATTCATCCCCTGTCAATTTAAAGTGAACTCGGACATAGGCCTAGTGTAATTTATCATAAGTGAAGAATAATTTTGATATTTGCTTACTTTTCACTATAGCGAATGTTTACACTTTTAAAGCTAGTATTCATGCTACCAAGTATCGGTACTAAACCATATCTGATCGTAGTCTAATATAGATCGGTAGCGGGTTACTTAAAAGCATTTCGAATGATTGTCATTTTTAATCTTAGGTATCCGAACTTTGATTAATAGATATTCTAACTTTTCATTTACATAGTACTGTACAAAGCACATATCATATGCGTGTATGGATTATCATGTTTTTGCAAAGATATCATGTAGATATTTTATTGCATTAGAAAAACTCTCATCAAAACGGGTGATTATTTTTTAAGTAAGTGTGATTAGGAATATAATTATTCTAGTAGATTGAAATATACTGAAATGCAGTTTTGGAAATAGAGACTTATGATGCCATTTGACTTTTGATTTTTCAAAAATCTAATATGTTTCGTAAGGTGAAACCTTCCTTTTTCAACTTCCGAATTTTCCAAATATGTTGCAAATATTCTCAAACAACATATATCAATATAAACCAATACACCCAAAATTAAAACTCCCGACAAGTCATAACACATCCATCTCAACAATATAGCACATAAACAACACATCACACTCTGCTCCCTTGACATCACACAATTGTACAACAACATTCAACCACAAAAAAATCATTCCCATTATCCAAGAGCATCTTTACACAAATGTCAACATGCCGATGAAATTATTCTCGCCCTCAATATCTGCTTAGAAAACAATCAGTTCATTTTTCAAGACAAAATGTACGAACTTATTCACGGCATCCCAATGGGTTCTCCGTTGGTTCTGATTCTCGCCAACCTATAGGCCTACATGTAACACCTCGAAAAAACTCATCTTCGGTTAAAACCACCCTTTACATTGGATACGTTGACTATTCTCCCAGACAAAAACATTCTCATTAAAACATTCACAAACTACATCAACACATAGGACACTGACCTCATATTGTATATGATGTATATTTAAAGGAGTGGAATAGTCTTCCGTTTAAGGTCAGATCGACCATTTTTAATTGTTCACAAGCATCTTGTGTTAGGAACTTTAAACATTTCAATGCTATTTTTAAATCTTGTTTTGGTAATTTTTAAACTGTTCTTTTTGTCTTCGAGTGTTTGTTTTTTTTTGTGTTTTTTGTATGTCTTTTTTGTTCGTTGTGAACGGTTTTGCAATAAATAAATAAATTCACATCCGCACACTCTAAGCATAACATTTAACTCTCAGATCTGGACATCACTCTCCAAAACAATATCCAAAACATTATTTACATTTTCCAAAAACCCACCCGTGGCTCGATCCTCCTCAATTACCACTCAAGCCAACCCACACACATTAAATTTATTTTTTATTTTTGAAAAACCAAAAATCAAATGGGTATATATTTCCAAAACTGCATTTCAGTAATTTGCAATGACCTATCGATACCAATTGCCATTCATCACCTGTAATGATTGAAGCTATCATCATACAATTATTCTAATTTGTACAGTGTTATAAAATATACTGTCATCACTAGATTTAAAATTTTTTAATTAAAGAGTTCTTAAGTGTACTAAAGATGCCATATTGTGATGTATAATTAAGCATTGATCAAAATTAAATCAGCTTTACCAAAAGGTATTGAAGCAGGACATTCTTCAATAGTTATGTTGTGTACCAGGAGCATATACGTGGGAGGTACAAATATCTTCTTAGGGTCTGATGGAACTTGTTCAGCATATGTTACATATGGAATGCCGTATACTAAAATCCAACAAAAAATGTTATCGATATACCGGTACTCCCACGTCAATTTTACCATTAATTACTGTACAGTAAAAATAAGGTTTTGTGATACTGTGCGTCATAAAAAGGGTTCATAAATAGTTTGTCTTGACACTCTACAGATTGAACATCGATTCGGTTTACAAAACATTTCCACAATAATCATGGACTTAATTTGTTTCATGATAACGTTGGTAGACTAATAGATTGCTGAAATGTATTTTACAGTTGTTTAGGCTATATGACAAATGAGATTTCATAATCAACTTTTCTTTTTTAGATAAATGAATATTTCTTATTGTATATGATTTACATGGCATCAACAAAGTAGGAAATCGTACTATTGTACAGATATACAGGATGAGTCATCTAACGTGACACATCCAAGCATTGTGAAAACAAAGCATGTGGCGGACAGATGTATTAGACAAACATTGATTGCATATGAGGGACCTTTCCAAAGGTGCTATTTTCATTCACCATGAATTCGTGAATATTTCATTGTTACATCGAAAGCCATGAGTCGCATTTTACTGTCTATTGTTGTATCAATTTTTATTTCGGTTGTATCATTGAAATAAAGTAAATAAATGTGAATTTTGGCTAAATGGGCTTCTGTCTACAACTTTCTAAATATGATTTGCTACCAAATCATATTTATAGAATCGGTAGCACTTTTATTTAATTCATTTTCAACGATACAACCGAAACAAAAATTGATAGTAAAAGGCAAGAGGCAAAAATTGATAATAAAAGATAATCGACAGTGAAGGCATCTGCCCCTATAACAGCTTCTCTGCGAGTCACCCATAATAGTCGATTTCGATGTCCCAATGAAAATTTCGTGAAAATTAATTTGAAGGCTAATGAAAATAGCACCATTGGAACGGTCCCTCATATGCAAACAATGTTTGTCTAACACATTTGTTCGTAGCATGTTTTATTTTTATAATATTTGGATGTGTCACGATAGATGACTCATTTTGTATACATTATTAGACTTTATTATTCAGAATAATTAGTGATTTTAATACATGTATAAAGGCACTTATTAAAATTGTATTTATAATAACAAATTGAGAATTCATGCTAAATGATGATAAAGAAAGAAGTTTTTTTCAATAAATTATTTAATTGTTCACCGTACAGTGCTACATAATTTTTACTAATTAAAAACATATTCATATACTTACCATCCTCTGCTGTTGCAAAGCATAATTGATAGTCAAATGGGTAGTAGGTTAAATCAAACTTACATACAATCTTGTAAACAGCTCTGAAAAATACAAAGTGTGATACTATAAATCTCACAAATTGTATGTTTTTTACATCAAGAATACGAGATATGATATGTTATTATATTAGTTCAATAACATTGTGTAGTATTATGTACCTGAACCGAACAAAAAGGACATCCTTGTCGGGTAATATGTATACGGGTAATATATGAGCATTGAAAATGTAATCATCACAGAATTCACAATCTAGAAACTTGATACGTGGATACCATAATTTTTCCACTACATCTTTTGGTATTTGAGACGGCATTGCTTTAACATCTGCCGATAAATCTTCTGGTATTTCAAGACGCGAATCCTTCCAAACGACCAAAATTTCAAAATCTATGTCATAAACCTAGTAGTAAAATTTGAACATTTTTATTTTGCAAAAATTAGTCATGTTAATGGTTGTCTATTTTTTACACAACCCAGAAACCGTAATCATGTACTTCATTAACCCCATATTTATACAATACAGTGCAGTGGACGTTGTTTGTGGAGGCGCAGCTGCAGCTAAGTGATAAGACAAACCGACTGTTAACCAATTAATGACCGTTAAATTAGCAACTTTTCAACACTATTCCTGAAGTACATAATAACTTGTAGTTAGAAAAGTATATACAAAAAATACTAGTGATATGTATGTAAAAAACAAACATACTATACTAATTATTTAAAATGACGGATTGGTCAAACAAGTAAAAAAACCGGATAACTTGCTTTGTTAATAAAATGAACTTCGGTTCAGAACTTCATAAAAGTGATTCTACTCGCATACAATAAGCAACATGCACCGTAATGATTGACTTAAATTTTAATTTTCTATATTATGAATTAAAGTAGGTATCATACTCTATCCCAAATTAGCTGGCACAGAATTAGCTTGAGGCAGCCAAGGGGCGAGCTAGGTGATCACTGTGTGACC